>OY723396.1:23601845-23884345 GCA_963210295.1 Ophion ellenae | reverse complement strand
GCGGTTGCACAGCTTTTCTTCGACGATGCCTTTTTTTTCATAGGCGCGCGGCCGGACCAACGGCACCTGCAATTTTTAATTTACAGTGAATGAAACTTTTTTTCGATTATACATGTGAATAGCTACAGAAGTACGTAGGATTTCCTTGACATATCGATTTTTGCAAAAACAGCGCGTTTTCTAAATAAACGTTCAAAATTCTCAAAAAAACGTCGTCCGAAAATTAGTTATAAAAAAAACTATGTAATATATCGAGAAAATCCTACGTACTTCTATGCAGCATGTAATTGTCAATATACAGTTAAAATTTAAAGTCAATCGGTCAAGATTTGTTCGAGTTGAGTCCGGCCGACTTGAAAAATGTAGTTTCGAGAAAAACGCGTTTAAAGTTTTCGGTACGGATTGCATCGCACTGAGAGGGGCTGCGCCAAAATTCAAAATAGAAGTATTTCGACTTTTTTCCCACCTTAATCCTTTCAGTGTGTCATTTTTAAGATATCAAGGCGTCTTCTACGAAAAAATCGATTTTTCGAAATTTCTACATTGGCCTTACCCCTTAAGTGAAAAAAATCCATGACCCCATTTAAAAAAAACATGTCGCCATTTTGAATTTTGGGCAAAAAAAGTTTTATTGTTGTCAATACTTGATCGGAGCGGTATTTTTCGTGATGAATTAGGTTTAAGATAAAAACGGGACACGCGGTATATATTTGTATATACACGAATGCACGTATGAATGTAAATAAATGTACATATATATTATATCGTACACGCGTAAATTGACGCGCGCCTGTGTATGCGCAGGTACAACAAAAGAGACAGGTATAGAGAAAAGAAAAGTTCGAGCGTTCGGGAGCCTCGCGCCTCGTACTCTCTTCGTCACTCTCGCTTGGCGAATGCGAGATGTGTCGTTGATTCTCTTCCAGAAGAGCGAGAGTTTCTCGACTCTCGCGGTCCCCTCCGGATCCGGCGAGCCGCGCCGATAATATGCCGAACACGCGGTGCTGAACAAAAATGTTATACACGTACGTCACGACGAGAATCTCGGGAATGTCGAGGCCTTCGCCTCGAGCCTCATATCCATCTGGCTGCGAACCCAACGCACTTTTCCTCTCGAAACTCGTTTTTTGAGAGAATTTTTCGATATGCGCTGGATCTCATGTAAAACGGACCATTGCGGAGTTGACAAATGGTACGAATTGTGCGCGTAGAGAAATATAGGTGGCAATGAAATGATCACCGAATGGATACCCGACTTGGTCATGATCGACGCGTCTAAAGGATGTCCCAAAATGACGTGACATTTTAAATCGCGCGCCACTTTTTTTTTGGTGAACATAGAGTACTGATCTTTGACAAGTGGCGTCAGGAAGTATTGAGGTTTAGTCATGGAGAATTACACGATCGATCAACGCATGGAAATTGTTCTTTGACGCCATTGGACTTTACTGAAAAAAATACAGAAAAAAATTACAAATGTGTATTTCCCCTTAATGAAATTAGTCCGCAATGATGCCAAAATGTTATTGAACATTTCGTCAAGAGAGTGAACGTTTGCAAACAGGGACGCGGCGGCCATTTATAGGATATTGTGTTCCACACATAACCTCTATGTTCGTACCTTAAATTGAAATAGAAATATTCGTACTTTTTAGATAAATAATACGTTTTATTAATTAATGAAAATGTCAGGTCATTTAGAGACTCTCTATATTTGGAGTGTTGCAGGACTATTAGCGAGTAGCATTTGACTTTGAGTTGCCAGGTGACAGCTCATGATGTGACGTGTGACACATTACTGTGATGTGTCCCGCTTTCTGTCTCTTTTTCTCTCTTGCGCTGCCGTCAGCCTGGCAGTCTCCCTTACACCCCCCTATCCGTTCCACGCCACCTTAAGCCAGCCAAGGGACGTTGCACGTCACGTAGAAATGTGGAGAAAAAAGTAGATAAAATAAACCCATGGATAGCGGAAGACGCGCGGTGGATGTGCGACAAGACCTACTTGGATAGGTGACCGCTTGGGAAACGAGTGGCTGTCGACAAAACTCTGCGGGGTTCTCTCATGAACTCGGAATAGTGCAGTATGTGGAATCCCAAGTGACAGTGAAACGAAATATTGGATGTATGCATTTTTTTAATTAAAAATAATAATTGTTTTTTTACATGTATGCGCGTGCAAAGATCGCCATAGGGATCGGATAAGATTTCCATACTTGTGCTTCATTCTTGATAGGGATCTAATCGGGATTCCCCAAAATCACAATCAAAGAATCGGGTTTCACAAACTCGAACAGCGTCCGATATTATTTCTGGTGGATTCCATCGCATTATATACGCTGAATTCTATACGAAATAAGTGGATCTCAAAAAAGTATATCTTAAAAATCAATTTTGATCACATCACTGAAATTGATTATGAAACTTTAAATAAAAGAACTTTTGTTTTGAATTTATTTAGAATTTTTTTTTTAATGATATGGTATCCCAATGAGGACTCCCTATGTGCGGTGTCCCTAACAATTCCCTATAGAGATGGCAGTGCATCTTGGGACGCCAACAAATTTGTGCACGGGATCGCAAAAGAATATTTTTTTTCCGAGATTCAACAAATTTCGGTTGAGAACTTCAAATGAACAATCCACATTGGAATTCACTTGAATTCCAATGTGGCCTTCCCACGAGCGTTGTCCCTATCGAATCTCTACAAGGATGTGGTAGGATTTGGGGACTCCCCAACGAATTTCTGCTTGGGTGTATCCATCGCTCGAAAATATCGCCCGATGCCTTATTTTTTCTTATCTTTCACTCCTTCGCGAGTCTCTCACATATTCTCGGCATCGAGACCCAAGCTCTTGGTCAGCTGACGCTTTTTTCACGAGCTTTAAGGCTCACTAGGATAAAACACACATTCACACACATAGAGAGAAAAGGGGCGAGAAAGAGGGACGCAAAGCCGAGCTGTCCCGGGTCACGCCTAAAAGAAAGGTTTGTAGGTTATGTAGGGTGTCCTGAAGTCATACGAGGACCAGCAAGTGGTACTCCGACCTGTGAGGTAATGTGTGTGTGTGTGTGTGTGTGTGTGTGTGTGTGTGTGTGTGTGTGTGTGTGTGTGTGTGTGTGTGTGTGTGTGTGTGTAACTGTAATGTGTGTAACTGTGGTGTGTGTGTGTGTGTGTGTGCGTGCGTGCGTGCGTGCGTGCGTGCGTGCGTGTGTGTGTGTGTGTGTGTGTGTGTGTGTGTGTGTGTCTGTGTGTGACTGCGGTGTGTGTGTGTGTGTACGTGCGTGACTGTGGTGTGTGTGATTGTAGTGTGTATGACTGTGGTGTGTGTGTGACTGTGGTGTGTGTGACTGTGGTGTGTGTGTGTGTGTGTGTGTGTGTGTGTCTGTGTGTGACTGCGGTGTGTGTGTGTGTGTGTGCGCGCCTGTGTATGCGTGTGTGCGCCTGTGTGTGTGTGTGTGTGCGTGCGTGACTGTGGTGTGTGTGATTGTAGTGTGTATGACTGTGGTGTGTGTGACTGTGGTGTGTGTGTGTGACCGTGGTGTGTGTGTGACTGTGGTGTGTGTGTGACTGTGGTGTGTGTGTGACTGTGGTGTGTGTGACTGTGGGGTGTGTGACTGTGGTGTGTGTGACTGTGGTGTGTGGGACTGCGGTGTGTGTGGCTGTGGTGTGTGGGACTGTGGTGTGTGTGTGTGACTGTGGTATGTGGCTGTGGTGTGTGTGTGTGTGTGTGTGTGTGTGTGTGTGTGCGCGCGTGTGTATGTGTGTGTGTGCGTGCATGACTGTAGTGTGTGACTGTGGTGTGTGTGTGTGTGTGTATTATAAGAATCGCTGGGTCGTTTGCTCCCATGCGTAATGTCCCCTCATATTTTCCCCGCGTGTACACACGTTTGCGCCTCAATACTTACACCCACTCACTCACACCCATCTCAAAACTTTACCCGATGATGAAAAGCTCTGCGTGCGCGAAACCGCAATCGCGCACGCGAGACCTTCGCAAGCGTCACAAGCGCCGCAGAAGGGGCCTTGAGTGCAAAGGAAAATGGAGAATTATATAGAAGACGTGTGGAAAGCCTTTTTGTTTTATTTTCCTTTATTATTCCGCGACACGCACGTACTTCGCTTTCGCTCCTCGGCCGCTTATTCGTTCCTTTGTTATAAATCGTTGCGTACACTATTTTCTGCACTATTATAAATCATTGTACTGTTTTTCGAAACCAGTATGAAGTGTTTGCAATTGCGTCATAGTTATTGCACTAGCACTGCGGCTGAATAACTCGACCCGCGGGTACACCCTCGTGCAAAAGTGTTGGGCAATATAGTTTTTTTGTGTCGATTGGATAATTGGCAGGCGTTGAGAAAAAGCTCGTCCCGCTGTACGAAATATTGACAAAATCGTTGATGTCGCATTCGCTTACGAGGAAATTGAATCGCGACGATGTTTAAAAAATACAAGCAATTGAAAAATAAAAGGCGAGAGGAATTTTCGGTTTCCAATAGTGTAGGGATCTCGATGTACGATTATGGACGACAATGACATAACGAGACGATGCTCGGGGGATGTGACGAAGAGAGAAGAGAGAGAGAGAGAGAGAGAGAGAGAGAGAGAGAACGCGAGTTGCGCGATGTGCACACGCGCTCGAGGAAAAGATGAGCAGGGCACGTGGGGATGCACCTCGCCACCGCGGGAGTGACCTAATGACCCGGTTAACGCACAGTACTGTTCCAGACTAGCCGAGGTCCACCCCTGCGCCTTCATCCCTCCGCGCATACTTATATATATATAGGCAATTTATTTTGTATCAATATATAATATATATGTACAACATTTCATATATTTGTACATTGTATAAATGTTGTACATATTTATATTGTATATTGATCATGTATATGTACAATTTCGATATTGTACATATACAGCATCAATATACAATGGATATGTACAAAATTTGATATATTGGCAATATAATAATAACCCAATAATATATATTTTTTATATATGTACAGAGGGTAAAAAAAGTGTCCATACATGTCGTCTTTTTCAAATTATCCTACGAAAAGAATTAAATGCTTTATTAAGTTTCTGTGTTCGATAGCTTATCCTAAATATACATGATATTTGTTTACAAAAATCTTGGGAAACATTTTGGGAAGATGTAAGAATTGGTTTTTTTCTCGTCATAACTTAGGTGAGGTTTCCACTTTGGGCCAAAACATTTTGGATATTTACCAATTTTTTATGCGAAAAATATTAAATATAGAAAGTTGAAATTTTATATATTTACTAAGCGGTCTTTATTGAACGTGATAATATTTTTTAAACTTTGACAAAACATGAAACTGGGGGCGGGAGTAGCCTGGTATGTCGGTGCGCCAGCGATGATATTCTTCGCTTACGGAAGTCCTAAGCCCCGAACAGGTGATCTGACGCAAAAAAATCAAACATATTTTTACTTTGTACAACATTGTATACAAGAAATAATGATAAACAAAACAATAATGAGCGCTCGAAAATGAACGCACTTTTTTGTTCATAAAATAAAAACGTTTGAATACTTCTGGATAACTCTAGTTCAACTAACCAAGTCGTCTGTTGTACACGTGCCTGCCAAATTTCACAACGATTTGGAAACTTGGAAAACATAGTTTCGAGAAAAACGCATTTAAAGTTAATGAAGTTAAAATTCCGAAGCCTGGGCTTCGAAAATCGTTAATTGGATTCAACCGATATTAGTTAATTCTTTAGTTATTTGAATTTGAACATAAAGTGTGAAATGTGGAGGAAAATTCTCGAGCGTTACGTATCGTTAGACCTAAGTTAGTTGAAATTCGGCAGCAAGTTTCTTTACACCCGATACGACTGTTCAAAGAGGTGAGAGCGGAAGTTTTTTTTTTCGACACTGATATACATATGATGCCGTAACTTTTCCAGGGCCAACGTTGCCCGGGGGCATTAATATTCCGCGTTATTCAAACATCTGTACAGCTGTGCACGTGGCACACCTATACACACACATGCATGGAAATAATGCACTTCCGACTTTCAACATTCGAAATACGTTATTTATTCACTGTGCGCAAGTTTCAGACAATCGTAAGGGCTTAACCCAAAGTGCAAGTCACGTCCACCAAGCTGGAAAATTCTCTCCACATATATATATATATATATATATATATATATATATATATATATATATATATATATATATATATATATATGTATGTATGTATATGTATGTATGTGTATATATATATATATATATATATATATATATATATATATATATATATATATATATATATATATATATATATATATGTACACGGGTGTGTGTGTGAACACATACATAATAAAAGGTACTTGTAAAGTGCTGAACCGAAGTCAAGGTGAAACCATTTCCGTTCTCGCTCTGCGCGCACTTGTACCTTGCGCGCATGTTCCGCACAAATGTATCAGCCCGTCGTGTATCCTATCGACCGACATACGCGAAACCCGCACCCACGATAAATGCACACACGCGCCCGCACATTGATCACCGATTAAGGGGTTAGACTGCTGTGACGACCTGAAATTGAGGGTTATTAAGGGGCCAGTCCACTTTGGAGCCGTGAAAAAAAGGCCATTTTCGCGTTTTTTTGAGGATTTTATAAAAGATATGGATATAAAAGTTATTAGGTTTGATAAATAGTCTTGAAAAGCATTTAGAAAAAAATTTAATTCACTTTATTCATTTTTAAGTACAAAAACTATAGTTTAAGGCAACGCCTCAAAAATAAGTGAGCAGGTAGCTCCATCACAACTCGACAACGGCTTGTCTGAAACAAAAAAATCAAAGTCCGTTAGATTCAGTATGACACCAGCTACAAAATGACCCTCGGATATAAAGTTTTATCTAAAAATGAAAAAAATGCCAGATGAAAAACGAAAAAAAGGTTTTGAAAACGCGTTTTTTCGCAGTTTATCGCAAAAACAAGAGTAAAAATCAACATTTTGTAACCGTCGAGGGTCATCTTGTTGCGAATCATGTTGACAATATGTGGTTCAAATTTCAAGAGGATCGGTTTATTAGTTTTAGAGATACGATGGAGCTAGATTTTGAAAACGTTGTTTCGAGAAAAACGCGTTTGAAGTTTATACTATGAAAAACTCTTTGTTTTTCATAGTATATGTTTTTTGTTTTTGTTTTTGTTTTTTTTTTTGAAATTTTTAAAGCCGACTGGCCCCTTAAAAGGCATCGAAAATCCCTTTAGGGGTTGTCTTGAAATATTAAAAGGATCGGGGGGGGGGGGGTGGTCGGAACCTTACCCTTAAAAACAACTTAAAAATTCTATATCTCGGAAACTATTGCGAGTCGCCAAAAAACCCTTTAGGGGTTGTCTCAAAATATTAAGGGGCTATACCAGTGTGAACGCTGAAAATTTGGGTGACTTTCGGGATTTTTTCGGAAGAAAAGCACTCAATTAAATGTTTCGGAAAATTAAGAATATATTTGGCTATATTTGACCTATATTACATAATTTTTTCATAGAAAAATATTGAGATCCAAGCGACTTATGCGCTGCCTTCGGAGGCGCAAAAAAAAATTTCCTCCACTGCTGACATGATTCCGGCCGATTGAGTAGCTGAAACCGAAAAAGGAAAAAATGTCGTCAAACTGGAAGGTATTTCCAGTACAATGACGTAGGATTTTCGAAAAATATCAAAATCTAACAAAATGGCGTAGTTATGAAAAAAGTCTGTTTTCTTGCCTATAAAATGGTCGTTTTTTTCAATGCCAAATCGTCAATTTCCATCCAATCAAAAATATCCTACGTCATTCTAGCGTAAATATATTCAAGAGTACTCGGTTCAAATTTCAAGTCAATCGGATAATTGCGCTTTGAGTTACAATGTCAGCAAATTTGAAAAATCTCATTTCGAGAAAAACGCGTTTAAAGATTTAACTATCGATTTTTGTCAAGACAAAATGGTTAGAGATACGGCCTTAAAATTTTTACAGGATATTCTTGAAACTCCAAACTGTCGAAAAAGGCAAAAAAATCGATTTTTGAAATTTTTGCAGAAAGCCCCTTAAAAGGAAGATTTCTGCAAAATTTCAGCTCGATCGGAGGTTGAGACTTTTCGGAACTTTATCCAAGATTTTTTACTCTATTTTTTTTTTATCATTGTAATCATAAGTTTACATTCAATCTGCGATTCCCGCACCATATATTCGACCGTCCTCTTCAATTTGAGTTGCCTCACGCAACGAACGAGCGTTCGTCATTTTCACAGTCGCCCAGCCCCTTAACGTTCTTGCCCTTTTCGCCTCGCGCTCATGCAACCGATGATGCATTTGCTTTTATATCGTGCACCTGTGTTCGTAGTATATATGTTATTTAGCTGAGCTCGTGTATAGACCTTCTCCACCTTCTTTCCCTTTTACCGCTGGCGGTCGTGTAAAACAAACGTGAAAGTATAACGTGCACCGCCGGATATACGTATCGTGAATATAAAGGGGAAAAAAAAACATACGGAATACGAGCGCGTGTCGAGAAATTCGATACTCTAGTCGCTCACCTCGATGTGTTTGTCGTGCTGTTCTTTTCTTTTTTCTTTTCTTCCCTTGAAAGGCAGAAAGGAGGATAGCGCAACCTATAGATTTCGTATTAAAATGATATGCATGAGTAAAAAATGAATCAGCGTATGTTTGCCCTCGTTTCTTTTCGTTTGGAACTCCGAAGCTGACGAGACAGACGCGTTATGACTATAAGCGCTACTAATGGAGCAATTATATATGTATGTATGGATACTTAGGTACACACACACATACACAGATGGAATGCCTACAGTATAACTGGAGCCTAATTATGAGATACATCAGCTATCTATTTATCATCGTCACCTGTATAGATGTACAGGCTCCATCTTCAAAAAGAGACATTAAGGGGGCAAATACCTTTGGGCGAGGAAAAAATTGCCGATTTTCATGATCTTTTTTTTTAAAGGAAAGATTTATTGGCAAAATAAATGGCATTAAAAATTGCCGATTTTTTTTTAAAGGAAAGATTTATTGGCAAAAATTGGCGAAAAAAATGACATTAAAAATCGCCGATTTTCATGACTTTTTTTTAAAGGAAAGATTTATTGGATTGTTATCAAAAATTGAAATAATAGGTTTGAGAGGATCGGTCACCGCAGTTCGGATGATAAAAGAAAATACTTATACTAGTTTAGGTTTCTTAAATTTTTAAAAATGTTTTCTTAAATGCTTGAGGCTTTAGTTCAAGTGTAATGACGTTTCACGCCTCAACCTTTTAAGAAAATATTTAAAAAATGTACAGTTCTATGTTTATGTAAGTTTTATTCATCATGCACTGCCTGCGCCTTTGATCAGTGACCAAGGATGGGATTCCTCTGTAGCTTTACTACTTAACTTCATACACGAAATATTATTTTTTACTTTTTAGTTGAATATTTTATAAATCGAAGCTTATTTTTAAAGATACCTTTGGGCGAGAAAAAAATTGCCAATTTTCATGATTTTTTTTTTAATATGAGGGATTTCTCTGGATTTTGATCAAAAGTTGAAATAATATGTTTGAGAGGATCGGTCACCACACTTCGGATGATAAAAGAAAATACTTAAACTAATTTAAGCGTCTTCCAATCGCTGTTGGAAAATTTTTAGAAGGGAAGTACATACGTGAGAGAGAAAAAGGAATGAACACCTGCAGAAAAACTCGAAAAAAGTACAAAAATGTGATTTTCTCGAAAAGTAAAAAAGATCGTAGAACATACATAAAAGAGATTTGAATAGGTAATGCTACGAGGCATCTATATTTTCCTTTTGGACGTCACTTTTAGAGCCACCCTGCATATATCATACCTAACGATGTCTAAAACGAACTGTCTTAGCTACATATAATTAATTATATATTATGGCTAACTATAAAAATATATGTGTACAGGCATGGACGTTTTTCAATTCCACACTATGCTGGACGATACTGAACGACTTCACAATCACCAATGCCTATATATTTAAAATAAGTATAAATCACCCGAGTTACTTGTCAAGAACTTTAACGGGTTACGTCACTCTAGAGGCCGAAAAAATAGGCTTTTTTGGGATTTTATTTTTCAGAAACACTACAAAATACATCGAGTTAACAAAAAAGGGTGTTTATCATACGTATCAGTGACTGTATACAATAATTTTATTGAAGCGATTGATTTCAAAATGGCGGCTGTGCAGAGTTCATCTCAAAATAGCATTTTTTAAGTTGGCCGGAAACATAACTCAGACAATTTTCAACCGATTCACTTGAAATGTTGAATATATCTTGAAAAATACATTGTCTATGGAAGTACGTATGATTTTTTTTATATTGCATAGTTCATTTGTTTTTAACAATTATTTGACGAAATTTTTCACCTTGCAAAAAATCGTCAGATAATTGATAATAACAAATAAACTATGCAATATAAAAAAAAAATCCTACTTACTTCCATAAACAATGTATTTTTCAAGATATATTCAACGTTTCAAGTGAATCGGTTGAAAATTGTCTGAGTTGTTTCCGGCCAACTTAAAAAATGCAGTTTTGAGATAAACGCTGCACAGCTGCCATTTTAAAATTAATCGCTTCAAAAAAATTATTGCATACAGTCACTGATATGTATGATGAACACCCTTTTTTGTAATTTCGATTTATTTTGTAGTTTTTCTGAAAAAAAAATCCTCAAAAAGCCTATTTTTCGGCCTCTAGGGTGGCCTAAGGCCTTAAGGTAGTTCCTCTGCGAAAATCTCAACCAAAAGTTTACATACTATGTTCATGTTTAAAGGATTGATAATTGGTTCAATTAGTAATAAATAAAATGAAAAACTACGCAATATTGACTCGGTACTAGTAGATAATACGATGGATATAATTTATTGCCGTAAAATATATTTTATATTGTGTTTTTGATCTACCATTGCCAGTAAACTTTTTGCCGGGACTGTCCAGGCTTTGCCCCAATTGTTTTTTTTCCAGGCTTTGCCAGGCTTTGCACCAAAATTGTGAGGGCTTCTCATGGTTATATCTTGGAAACTAGATGGTGAATCATTTTCATTTTTTTCACATTATTCGTGATATCTTACTCTAGCTTATCCTCGTTTTTGATCAATTTCTTAATTTTAGTTTTGACGGTAGAATTAATGATGCTCTGTTTGCCCATCATAACGCATTTGTTACGTGTAAATCAAGCCAACTTTAAGTGTAACTATCTCAGGTTTGGGGTGGTCAAACTTATTCAAATTGCACAGATGTTTGGATAATGTATTAAATAACATATATGTCAAATTTTAACCATTTCTTAATTCAACTCTTCTGTGGAGGTACTACCTTAACGTAAGCTCGTTCCCTTTCATTAAATGTATATATGTGTATACATATATATATATATATATATTGGTATGTATCCAGCAACTCTAGACGATGTACGGGAGCGCAAGTTAAAGGAATCATTCGATTCAGCTTCAATTGCATCAAATCAATTGTAGACGACGAAGCACTCCGCGTATAAGTGCACGAATAAAAGAATGGAGGTAATATTTTCCCACCAGGGCGGACGTAATTGTTTTCGGGAATGTTTCGCGATGGAGAAAAGGAGAGAATAAAAGAGCAAAAGGGAAGAAGGATAAAGCGGGAGAGAGAGAGAGAGAGAGAGAGAGAGAGAGAGAGAGAGAGAGAGAGAGAGAGAACAAGATAAAAGTGGAACTGCGAATGTCCGATAAAATATTGTATTGGTTTCGCTATACGTTTGCTGTTGATAACGGAAAATATGCTAATCGTTATTTATTACTTCCGATGAACGCTACGAGATCGGTAACGCAAATGGTACAGTGGTTCGGCACCGGTGGAATTTTCGTTCGAGAGCTTCGCTCAGAGAGCCAAAGTGAGAGAGAAGGAGAGAGAGAGTGGACAAGAGAGGGAGAGGGGGAGGAAGAGTAAGGGTAAAAGAGAGACAGTGAAAGAGGACACGAGAGAGAGGGAGAGAGAGAGAGAGAAAGAGGGAGAGAGAGAGAGAGTGAGAGAGGGCGAGAATGAGCAAGGGCGAAAGGGCGAGACGGAAAGAGGACAAGAGAGGGAAACCTCGCGAACTCTTCCTCGCGCGCACAATTTGTTTTCACCGAATACATTATCGCCTGATTCACCTATTTATATTCCGCGTGCCAAGAATCCTGCACAATACAATACACGTGTGTGTGTCCCCGAACATATCTCGCGTGCACACATAAACACGCGCACATCTGTGTGCATACTTCCACGATATATCAACAATTCGGGGACCACGAGTCCTCGGAGCAAGTGGTTGGGCGCGGCGGAGATGCAAAAATGCGGGCATCGAAGAAATCCGGTCGCCGAAAGACAAACTATTCCGGGGAATGACGGCGATCAGCAAGCGCATCCAAGAGCACCGGCGCGGAAATAAAAAGAAAAAAAGCAATGAACGGATATGGAGCATATGGAGCGGCATGAAGTACTGGAAATAGCAGGGACAAGAGGGGTGCATATGCAGGATGCAAACATTGGCACAAACAAAAGCGCAGAATGGGTCTGAAAACAAATGAATGAAGATTTTTCGTCCACCAACACTTATACGCAAAATATGAACCAAGAAAAAGTGAGAAATGTGGAAATTGATTAAATGGTAGGCTTTGAAACAAAAAATTGGCTGCATTTAGCAGTAAAAATAGACCTTTTTTTAATTTTCAAAAACATTTAGGATCATGTTTTAGACGATAAGATTAGAAAGATTTATATCAAATTTCATCAGAATCGGTTCATCAGTTTTTCAGCTATACGTCACGTCAGTTTTGAACATGCCGTTTAGAAGATCGTGCGATTCCTCCGCCGTCTTTGAAGATTAATAAAAATAAAAAATACCATGTAATGGCCAAAAGTAGAAATAGTACATATCCTAAGTCTCAAAAATGATGAAGAAATGTTTCCTTTTAAAAAAAAATCATGAAAACTGGCAATTTTTTTTTCTCGGCTAAAGGTATCTCCCCCCTTAAAGTTTTACTAGCAGTTCGTTGTAATCCGAAGTTTGCCTCTAATCTGCGATTCCTGCACCACATGTTAACCCCTCCTCTTTGATTTGAGTTACCTCAAGCGGCCTTCAATTTTTCGAAACTTTCACAGTAGCCTAACCCCTCAAAATACCGTTGTTCAATGAACAACAGATCGCCTCGCGAAGCTTTCGAGGGTCATCAAGTTTCGATTCAGCGTTATACGTATGTGTATCCGACGATTAAGAAATCAGCGTGTACGGAGCACACAGGCGAAACGCCCGAAACGCGGGTATCATTTATTGCCTGAACACATTGCGGGAGCGCTCGTCGCGCGCTGCGTTTGCTGAAGCCGTAGAAATAACTGGAACGACCTCCCAATGTTGTGATCGTTGCAATCTAGGTGGCGAATTGATTGAGCCATTGTCGCGGTGGGCACAGAGAGAGGAAAGGAAATCGAGGGAAAGAGAGGGGGAGAGAGAGAGAGAGAGAGAGAGAGAGAGAGAGAGAGAGAGAGAGAGAGAGAGAGAGAGAGAGAGAGAGAGAGAGAGAGAGAGTGAGTGAGTGAGTGAGTGAGTGAGTGAGTGAGTGAGTGAGTGAGTGAGTGAGTGAGTGAGTGAGTGAGTGAGTGAGTGAGTGAGTGAGTGAGTGAGTGAGTGAGTGAGTGAGTGAGTGAGTGAGTGAGTGAGTGAGTGAGTGAGTGAGTGAGTGAGTGAGTGAGTGAGTGAGTGAGTGAGTGAGTGAGTGAGTGAGTGAGTGAGTGAGTGAGTGAGTGAGTGAGTGAGTGAGTGAGTGAGTGAGTGAGTGAGTGAGTGAGTGAGTGAGTGAGTGAGTGAGTGAGTGAGTGAGTGAGTGAGTGAGTGAGTGAGTGAGTTAGTGAGTGAGTGAGTGAGTGAGTGAGTGAGTGAGTGAGTGAGTGAGTGAGTGAGTGAGTGAGTGAGTGAGTGAGTGAAAGCCGAGTGGAGGCAATAAATGAACATTTTTCAGTCTTCGTGTTGTTGGCCTTACACGTCCCTCTGCTGGTCAGGTTTCTTGCAAGAGTAATCACATTATTACTAACAGTTACTCCTCTCTCACGAAACGTTTATCCTCTACGCGCACTACGCACGCGACACGAGAGCCGCGAACGATCCCTACTGCCTGGCATTTTATTTACATGCAAGCTTAACGTTTCTCGTACATTGGCTCTGAATGAATTGAATGGGTTATTGAAATTAACAATAAATACGAGTCATTGACGATAGTCGATTCTTCAAATAACTTTTTTTTATCAACGTGACGGCGAATTGAAACTCGAGCATACAAAATCTATGAAAAAAGTCGTTATTTTTACGTAACTATTAAAAAATTAAGACCGATTTGGAAAAGGTGAGATCGTCAACGACCTTTAAATATTTTTTCATCACATCTTCTGTAAATTTGGAAACAATCCATTAAGTGGTTCTCGAGATTTTCACAGACTTCGAAAACAGGGTTTCGAGAAAAACGCGTTTAAAGTTTAAAGTATGGTGTTGCTACCGCTCGCCCGACCGACTGTTAGATGCTGTAGCTCCTCCAATTTTAGGAATATTTCGATGACATTTTTAGGGAATATTGCTTAAAGATGATACTATCGAATAAGAATAATTTTGAAAATGCAATTTTCGGACTCACGAAGGTAGATGAAACCCGTTTCAAAAAAATTGATTCCTCTTTAAAAAGTTTTAAAAATAATGTAATTTCATAAGTCCCCATGCGTTCTATGCGTTCGTATAGAAAAAAAAACAACACCCACGCGACTTTTGCCTACAACGTATTTTGAGATTATCAACAGAAGACGTCGATGGGGTTGAAGTTTGCATCATTGGAATGCAACGAAAATTCTCTCCAATTTCTTATTTTCATTATTTTCCAAAATCATACTTTCCAACTTTGATGTAGTTCTTGTTAGTTGCAGTCTTATTCTCTAAATAAGAATCCCAGATAATATTTGCGTGATTTTCGTACCTCAAGTCTGCTAGACGAAATTTGGAAAAGAAAAAAAAGTCCGTTGCATTCCAACGATGCAAACTTCAACGTGATGACAATCGAGCAGCTTGATTCAACTCGGCCACCCTGTATATGCACACACACACAGACATGGCGATAATCACGTATATATCTGCCTATATATATAGATAATCCATAGAACACAAATGATTGCTTACAGATACGGCATCAGCTGTACCGTACTCGTTGCAACGGCGTTATCGATAGTTATATCGCTTTGATACGGCCACTAACTTATCGACATTGGCTAGATGCAAATTAGATGCACGCGTGCGAGCATACCCCTCAAGCACGTAATTGATGAATGCGCACACAGGAGGCCACGTAAATTATGGCACATCGAGTCGTTATATTCTCCCTCTCGCCATCTCGCTCTCTCTCTCTCTCTCTCTCTCTCTCTCTCTCTCTCTCTGTGAACTGGTCTCCAGCGATTCACAACGCGCTACTTTGATGTTGCACCGCGCGAAACTCCCAATACATCTCCACTCGCATCATTGGCATTCAACTGTGCAATTTTCGAATCTGCCAGAGTCCGAGCTCCCTCTGTAAAGTGCGATGTTGCAGTTTCGCATCATTGCGTTTCGATGATACGAGACAACCTTTCCCACATTTCAGATTTCGACAATTTCGCATGCCGATTACTTCGGCAAGGATCGTCAAACATGTTCGCGTCATACTCCCAAGCTGAATCTGCCAAAATAAATTTCGACTGTGAACAATTCATTTTCATTGCGATCCAACGATGCAAACATCAAACGTCATCACTTTTTGGAACAGCTCGATGCACTTGGATCCTCTTTCAAAAGTATTCAATATCACGACCACAGCCTTGTACACAACGAACAACAAACTGTATTGCTTGTGCGACGAAGTTTGCATCGTCGGGATGCAACGAAAATGATGTTTTTTGTTTCCCAAATTTCCGACGGCAGAATTGAGCTGCGAACATCACGCAAATATTTTTTAGGATTCTTATTTGACCCTGGAACTCATGTATTCATCATTTTTTCTACGTTTCAACTCATGACTGGGGTAGAGATGTAAGGAAAATTCGATTTCATTAGAATTTATTTACGAGGAACATCACTTAAGTGTCCGCATCCGATTTTGTTGGAACTCATATATGCGATAAAACATTGGAAACTATTAAAGGTTCTTAAGGAGGGAAACGACCCCTCAAAGAAATGCGTGTCACCCATTAATTTCATTTTTTTCAATTATTATATAGTGGAGTTTGATCACGTTACATTAGAAGAATTTTGGTTTTTGTTTCATTCAGATCGGTGGACTGCTTGAGAGTGAAACTGCAAAACCACCCCTCGACACCCCTTTCTTTGAGAGGTGGTTTGCCCCCTTAAAACCGTTTTTTCCGCAGATACAAAAAATACGTGTCTAATAATTTTCAATTCTTCATCACATATATGAGTTTCAACAAAATCGACGTCGGACTTTTAAGGCCGCCACTTTAGAGGCCGAAAAAATAGGCTTTTTGGCGATTTTTTTTCAGAAGAACTACAAAATAAATCGAGATTACAAAAAAGGGTTTTCATCATACATCACAGTGACTGTATACAATAAATTTTTTGAAGCGATTAATTTCAAAATGGCGGCTGTGCAGCGTTTATCTCAAAACTGCATTTTTCAAGTTGGCCGGAAACATAACTCAGACAATTTTCATCCGATTAACTTGGAATGTTGAATATATCTTGAAAAATACATTGTCTAGGGAAGTACGTAGGATTTTTTTTATATTGCATAGTTCATTTGTTATTAACAATTATCTGACAATTTTTTAGTCAAATTTTTCACTTTCCAAGAATTATTCCAACCCCCTTAAGTGATGTTCCTCATTAGGGAAAACTCGTTTCAACGACCACGTAATCCGAAAATCGCAATTTGCAAAGAAAAAATTATATTTGTTTTCTTCCAATTAATAGATTCTCGTTAAGAATAACATTTTTCATACAATCTTTTACACCCCATTTCACCCTCTCAAGAGTTTATAGTCAAAAAATCTTTTCTTCGTGCACCTCTACACCTTCCAAAAAACATCTCCCAAATTCCATGTTTCTATCTACACCAGTTTAGGCTGTGCGTTGTCTCTGCATCAGTCAGTTTTATTATTTACAATAGCGAAGGATTTATAATGACTCATAATATCGGAGCAAGGATGTGATATTTTCAAAAATCGCCAATTCACGTATATTGAGAACTATCCTTTGAGAAACCGGTCGATTCGTTTTTTTCGTCCGATGTGGAGAGCAGTCCAAAAATAGCGGATATATTTTCGGTGCACAAAGTTATTTCACCGGGTTTTCGTTTACATTATTAAAAATAAATGCGTGCAACTCGCGTTGCTCTCGTCGCATCATTTATTCTCTGTGCTCCGCGGATTTACCGCTTTCAATCGAAAAATCTGGCGGCCTTGGCTTTTATATCGTCAATGGTATATGAACGAGGAAAAATTTCTGCGGGTTTTCCCGCACACAAGCAGCGTGAAATTCAACCCAATGGCCCAAACGCTCAAAGCCCTGCGTGTGTGCCTATATATATATATATATATATATATATATATATATATATATATATATATATATATATATATATATATATATATATATATATATATATATATATATATATATATATATATATACAGGGTGTCCTGATATTAATGTATAATCCTGCAACTGTCGATAGGTCAGATCATGTCCTACTATATGCTGCATTTCAGGAGACTCACTTTAGACGCTAAAAAAGGCTGTTTTCATGAATTTTTTTGATAGGTTCATATTATAGATATTAATATAAAAGTTGTTACACTTAATAAATGCACTTTCGAAATACACGGTGAAAAAAAACACGTTTTCTTTGTTTTTTTTCGAAAAATGTCCGCCATTTTGTTACATTTGCATATATCAAAAATCGTATGATATACGCTATAGCCATTAACATACTGAATCTAAAACCGTTTGTTTTTTTGTCGTTTCGGATGATCCATCTCCGAGATTTCATCAACAGCGCAGATCTACAATTTTTTTCGAATGTTTTTAGGACATGATTATGCATTTATAACAGGACACCCTGTATATCGAGAGAGGGGGGAAAGAGACAAGTATAGGTTGGAATATTCAATCGCGATACTCGGTAGTATACTCTTTTCTGCGAGTTTCGGCTCGACAACTGCTGTATAGGTTTCGGCCGCTGTATAGGTAACACGTGTCCGTCAC
Organism: Ophion ellenae; assembly: GCA_963210295.1. Taxonomy (NCBI): domain Eukaryota; kingdom Metazoa; phylum Arthropoda; class Insecta; order Hymenoptera; family Ichneumonidae; genus Ophion; species Ophion ellenae. Next base: position 23,866,049 of record OY723396.1, on the reverse strand, counting down.
ATCAATCATATCTACCTCGACCAATCTACCGAGAATATGCAGCGGCGTTTCATACCCTAAAAATAAAAATCCAAAAAACGTTCCTTTGAAAAATTGAAATGAAAAAAAATGGAAATGCACAACATATCGTCCACGGACGAAAGCATATACGTTTCGTTTGCGGTTATACGGCCATCAATAACGTTACTTTGAGTACCAATAAATGGATGAGAGTTCGTGCGGTTGTTGGTGCACAGGAGGTTCATGAAGCAATTTTATCGTCGTCGAGGGAATCTCGTTTACGCTTTCTTTTCCGGCAATTAGGCAAATGAAACGCAACACAGACTCGCAAAGATACGTATGTGTATTAAAGTTGATCCCAGTTTGTGAAGAAGAAAAAATTGCGAATGTACGTTCGCAATTTTCTGCATAGTTGGAAGTGGAAGTCGTGAAAAAATAAATAAAAATTTTACGGACTCTACTCGCCTACTTTCTTCCTCGTTTCCTGTGAAGCTCAAAACAGCTTTTTTCCATGTGCATATTTCTATATAATATATGTATGAGAGAAATGTAAATAGCGGGATTACATACCCTTGTATCTATATGCGAAATTCAAAAATTATTATATTTATACGCGAGACTAAATAAATTATATGCAATTTTTGACCCCAGCTCTGGTCATGCCCAACCCTGGCAGCTCCCATTTCGTCTCCTTCAGAGCTACACATTCTATTCTTTCCGAGTGTGTGTACGACCATAGCGGAACCAAATAATAGACCAATTTTTTTTCTTCAAATCGAAACAATTCAGGAATATTACAAAATTGAATCTACAGCACAGAATTAAATAGCTCATTTTTGCAATGATTGAAGCGCTCGGTTATTATTAATTTCGAGGAACGAAGGATCATTGGGGATTGATGGCGTTATTTCGATAGAGTTTTTTTTCGTTGATTTCCTACATTGCAAACTATAGGCCACTATAGTTAGGATTCTTTGAAGAGCTTTTAATCGACGAAATAAAAGGACGACGCGAAAAAGGAAAAAATAAAATAAAAATCATAATTAGAAAAAAAACGTGGAAAAATAAATAAATCAAGTCATAGACAATGTTTTTTTTATTATATAAAATGATAGAAATATTTAGGGGAAGTGAAATATTTTATGTTTCATAATTATTTTCACGAAAAACTGTGAATAGCTGCTGCGTTGACATTTTTCATGGTCACTTTTCCGGGCAGATATTAAAATATATACATATATATGTATATTTATCGGAGGAGAGGACTTTCGGTTATTACGCAAATACGTTCGTAATATTATGTGAAAGACTTGGAGAGAGAGAGAGAGAGAGAGAGAGAGAGAGAAACTCGTGCCTCAAAATAGAGCGTAAATGGACCGTTCCGAAAATAGCTCAAAGCATTTATATATAGGGTGTTATATATAGGGTGTCCTGTTATGAATGGATAATCCTGCAACTGTCCTGCAACTGAAAATTCTGCATAATTTTTTTTTCATAAAGTTTCCTTCTCATTTAAGTTTGAGAAGAAAACTTTTCTAGATAAAACAAATAACCAAGAGTATTTTTTAAAAAACCGGGTAAAAATTGTAGACCGCAAATAAAGGGATCCGAGTTTGGCGCTGTGGGCAAAAATGTAGCTGAGGGTTCAAGCTACACATTGTTCCACGGCAGCGAATTCGTGCGGTCAATAGTTTTCCCAAAATTTCTTCTTGAATTTACAACCCCCGAGAGGGGTTGAACATTCAAAATTCAAGGGTGGTCCAGAGAAACGAAAATATAGAGAAAATTATTCTCTATATTTTGTACATTCTAACCATACCCGAAAAATCGATTGTTTTTGAGTTATTCAATAAACAAACTTTTTTATGGTATTTCAACCGTCTTTTTTGGGGTGAAGATGTTATCGGAAAGTGATGATCAAATACTCGATCAACGCGTCTATTCGTGTTCCCATTTGAACAAAAAGTGTACGATTTTTTCCCTAAAGGATTATTGAATTAAAACTGATTTTTCAAAATTTCACCCCACTTTTTCACCCCCACAATGAACTTCCACGACTTCGGCGCTGTGGACAAAACTGAAACCCGGATTTTTCTTAACATTTTGTCTCGCGACGTCGACCTCGTAGGGGTTGTAGTTTGGCACCAATCCACCCCTATCCCTCTTCATCCCCTAAAAAAAAACCCGGCACCCCGATTTTTAGGCAAACTTGGATTTAGCACCCGCGGTACCCACATAACCTGTCAAAAAACTGGCCTTCTATTTTTTTCCGAAGCAATATTGAGCGATTTTTTAAACTAAGAAATAATTATTCTACAATCATCAAACTTTAGGTATACTTTAATAGTATATTTAAGTATACGAAATTTTTTTTTTTTATTAATTCATCATCTAAATGGCCGAGCTGTGGCAGAGTGTTACAACAGCAAGGTCGCCGCGGGAGTTGCGAATCGGCGTGCACTCTAGCTTCCCGTAGACTTTGATTTGCAAAAAAGTTCAAACATTTTCTCAGTTACAACATGTATAGTTTCTATGTGACGGTAATTAAAATGAAGGAAATGCAAATTTGAGAAAATGGCACGCATTTACAAAAAAATATCAACATTTCACGCAACATTTCTGTAAAATGTGTATTAAAAAAGTAGTTTTTTTTCCAATTTTTCAAAAACAATTTTCGCCAAGTAGAAGGTACCGATATTATAAATATTTCTACCAAGTTTCAACTCAATCGGTTTAATAGTTTTTGAGTAATCCTGCACGCCAATTTCGATAATGCAGTTTTGAGAAAAATGCGTTTGAACGTGAGGCACAGCGTTGACGGGCTGTAACGTTTGAAGTTTTTCGAATTTCGCTTTGAAACTTTGGGAAAATATTCTACATATATATTTCTATCCTTTAAAGAAGAAAAAAAAATCGACTTTTCGATCGTTGTAAATGTATATCCCGCCTTAAGGTTGAGAAGAAGACTTTTCTAGATAACCCAGGTAGGGAATCAAAAGGCTGACGATGGAAACAAACTTGTGCGAGCCTTGTTTCACCGAGCCTGAGTGAGACAGACCCGGGCCAGGTTTCATTGCATCGTTTGGAGCAGCCTGGAACCGAGACTGGCTGCTTAGCCTAAACTCAGGCTTATTTCAAGCTTTATTCAGCCAGTGAATTTTAAGGCTAAAAAATCAAGGTTGGATGCAGGCTTGTTTCAGGTTGTGATAAAATAAAATAAATTTTAAATAATATTTTTTCTGTACTTTTATGAAAAAAAAAATTAGCAATAAATTTGTCGGGTGCGAAGGCACGAAAAACGAAAGCGAAGGAGGCAGCTCAGAACATTTAAACATATTCTGTTATCGACATTTATGAGGTACACAAAAAAGTTTTTTTCTCGTCACATACACATTTCGTATATACTCACTCTCTGGGGTTTGCGTACACTCTGTGTATTACGTGTCCCATAAACAATAAATAAAATAAAGTATTGTGTTTAAAATATTTTATATATATTTTATAACAAATAATATAATGAATAATAAATATATGTAATAAATAAAATGAATTCTTTACAAATTTATTAAATTTATCCCAATGTAGAATATAGAAAACTAAAAAACAGGCCTCATATAGCCTCGAGAAGAGTTTGGGATAAGCCTGGTCATAAATACTCGTGAAGGCTTCATTAAGGCTCGTTTTGAACCTTGTTGTTTCGTCGTTTCAGGCTTAGTACAGGCTTTTCTACCAGCCTTTGGTCAAGCCTGTGTGCAACAGCCTGAAACCGCGTTATCATTTAGGGGTTCAGCTAGGCCTGAAATCAGGCTGGTGCTCAGCCTGAATAAAAAAATGTGAGCCTTGTTGCAGAGCTTGGCGAGCCCTTTTTTCATCGTCAATTCCTACCTGGGAAAACAAATAAACAAGAGGATTTTTTGAAAAACCGTGTCGAAAAAGTTATCGTTTGTAGAAATGGCATGCGAAAAATCGAGATGTTTATCTGGAAAACCGTGGGATTTTAACTAAACTGAAATTCCAGCCAGTAGGACATGATCTGACCTATCGACAGTGGCAGGATTGTCCATTCATAACAGGACACCCTGTATATATATCCGTCTTCGTTACCCCTGTATAATCTTGTGGCACCCCGTGACTCAACGTTAATGCGGAAATTGTAAGTGAGTTCGGAATCCTGGTTGGAACTATATTTAAAGCGCGAAGAAGTTCGCGAAAGAGTGGGCGAGGAACAGAGAGAGAGAAAGAGTGTGTGTTTGTGTGTGTGTTAACAAAGTTGCGGAGAAATATCATTACGTATAGGTATATACATATAGAGTTCAAACACTCGCACATCGCGCTGATTGCGATCACGTGAATATCCTAGTTCGCTAAACTCATTAAAACGCCAGTTCAATTGAGAACGTTTTGATATGCACCGACGATTTGTTATATTCTTTTTCCACGCCCCGTCCCGTTTAACCGTTCGATTTCACGAATATTCGGAATATTCTAATGAAAATCCGTTTCCAACCACGTTTCAACGCGAATAATTGGATCCGACGACCCGTAATTATCCAAGCCACTCTCGGCCGGTTCCTGTATAATTTCGTACATTTACCCACGCTCGATTTCTATATTTGACACACACGATTGACGTTGGGCCAAGAAATACACGAATTTCTCGAAATATCGAGTACTCTTTCCCATCGGAGCCAAAACCTCCTCGGCAGTCGTCCCAAGTTCACTGTTGAAGGATTTGTTTTTTTTTTCACGGATTTATCGACGTATCGACGAATTTTCGGAAACGTATTTTAAAACTTGGTTATTTTTCTCTCGTTGCAGATAAACTTACGCCTAATTCTCGTCAGCGGTAAGACAAAAGAGTTCCTATTCAGTCCGAGCGACTCCGCGGGGGACATAGCGCACCATGTGTTTGAAAACTGGCCGGAAGGTGAGTCTCGATACCAACTATATCTTTATAAAAGTTAAATTCTTGTTTTTAGCGTTAAAAATGCTTTTTAGCATTGAAAATGTTTCTAAAACTGTATATGTTTGTTGAGGTAGGCTGGGTATGGGGTCTGAGGTGGCTGGATGCCACATGAAACTAACGCTACCCCCACTCCATTGCCACTGTGGTGCAGTAGAGTGGGGGAAGCTACGGCATGCCGAATGCCTATGATCGCTTGAAAAATGCCCTGTCCCCACCCAATTCCAATCTTGTTTTTAAATTATCAATTATTTTACCTCAATGTATCAATATTTCGGGCAAAAAAATTAACCAAACTCATATTGTTTATATGTACCTTTTTTTTATTACCCGAAACGTCTGATCACATTTGCAATGCCATGAAATAGTTGCCCTTTGTATGATTTCTGTAGACTTTTTTATAATGGAAAATAAATGGAAGTACATTTGATACCATACTGGACTAGGTAACAAGTGGCTGTGGGCAATGTTGAATTTTGCATCGTTGGAATGCAGCGACATTTTTTTTTTTTTTGCGCAATGGCCAATTTTGTTTGGCACATTTAGTCTACGAAACCACCGAAATGGTTTTCAGAATGCTTATATTAGGGATTTGTAAGCTAAATCTGCAAGCGAAGGTGTTGGATGATAATGAGAATGAAAATAGAAGAAAAAAAAACAATGGCGCATTTTCGTTGCATCCCAACGGTGCAAACTTCAACATCATCTGTGGGTAACACTTCGGCGGGAGAGGAGAGCGGGTTGTCTGGGAAACTGTGAACTGGGAAATGGTGAAGTGACAAGTGTGGGAGAAAAATGAAAGGGATCGTAAAAGCACGCAAGGGCATACGAAGAGGCGTTACGAATAAGAAATCTTTATAATAGATTGTAAAGTACATAATAAATCTTTAAAATAAATTTTAAAGTAAATAATAAACCATTAAAATAAATCGTAAAGTAAGTAATGAATCTTTAAAATCAATTGTAAAGTGAAAAATAGATGGTTGAAATAAATTATAAAGTAAAAAAATGATAAAAAAGTGTGCAATAAACACGGGGAAAAAATGAATAGAACATAGTTGAATAGGGATCGTAAAAGGTAGTCACGGTATACGTAGAGATGTTGCAAATGATAAATCGTTAGAATAAATTGCAAGGTAAATAATAAATCGCTCAAAAACATTATGAAGCAAATAAATTGTAAAACAAAAAGTAAATAGAAAATATTAGAATAGAGATCGTAAAAGCTTGCAAGGGCATACGAGGAGACGTTACAAATAATAAATCGTTAAAGTATATTATAAAGTAAATAATAAATCTTCAAAATCAATTTGTAAAATCAATAATAAATCTTTAAAATAAATTGTAAATTACAAATCGTTAAAACAAATTGTAACGTAAATAATAAATCGTTAAAATAAATAATCAAGTAAATAAATTGCAAAAAAGTAAACAATAAACACAGAAAAACCGTAAACAGAAAACAGTTGAATTTCAGATTCGGGGTGGGTATAAAGTACAAATAGTACTACAGACCTCAGTTCGATAAGAATCACATACGAGATAAGATATGAAAATCGACATAAGAATCACTCGATATCTGTTTCGTATCATCTTAACGAGTCATCGCTTAAGCGCCGGTAAATAGAACTCCGATTGCCCTTTTCCATCTCGATCGACGAAAAAATGCTCGCACCGCGGAATGTTGATCGCCGTATATATTACTTTCGTAACGTGCAAGAAAATTCTCCTAGAGCGTTTTCTCCCGTATACGGCGACGTCGTTGCAAAAACTTGACGGAAAAATCATGAATATTCAAAAGCGCGTTGTTGCAACATCCCAGCGAATCTTGTGCAAACGATGCGAAAGCTCAGTGCTCGCACTCTTTACGATTTTTCTCTCAATTTGCACTCGTAACGTAAAATGAAAATCATTCTCTCGCAAACGCACGCGGTCTCGTCTCAATCATTGCTCCGTGGATTAAGTGTTGTTGTTTCGCCTCGCGATTACGCGAACGCGCAGCGATTGTTCGGAAAGAAGGACCAAACGCGTTGCCAGGAGTTTCGCATGAAAGTTGCACGCTCTGCGGCGTTACCGCAATATTGCGGGGGGGGTCCGGAGATTCCGGGGAAAGAACCACCCCGGTAGCTCGTTGCACGCTTCTTTTACATGCAACCAAGTAGAATTCTATTAATTTTTAATGACTTCTATTCCCGCATAAGTGTGGCAAATATTTCCCACAGACGCGCGGCGCTAAAACGATGGAATGATCTCGTGTTCGTATATCGTAGGAAGTAACTTTCACCCTTTATGCCTGCGTGTATCAAAGGCTTTGTCGTGTCGAGGAAGATTTAATACACCGAAAATTTCACATCCTATGTACATGCATACGTACAGCATGCACATATGCATGTATATATATATATATATATATATATATATATATATATATATATATATATATATTAGTTTCAGGATTTTTAAAAATTGTTAAGACTTGTGACCAAAAACAAATAATTTGAAAAAACTACTATATATATATATATATATATATATATATATATATATATATATATATATAGTATTAGAGGTAGTTAAAAGAAATGCATTATTTTTGCCTCCAATTTCATGCAAAAATTGTGGATTTTTAATTATGGAATCCTGAAACCAATATATATATATATATATAATGTGTATATATATGTATATGTATATGTATATAATGTGTATATATATGTATATATACACATTAGTTTCAGGATTTTTTTAAATGTTAAGACTACACACACACACACACACACACACACACACACACACACACACACACACACATATATATATATAGTCTTACGTAATGTGGGAAACCCGGATGAGGAAGACTTTGGTAACGAAGTCAACTCGCATTCTTGCGTTGATACACGTTTTGATTACTTGCAGATTGGGCGGAAGAGGCCGTCGCGAAGGCTGAGATCTTACGACTAATTTACCAGGGTCGTTTTCTACACAGCAATGTCACGCTCGGTGCTCTTGGGCTTCCCTTCGGTAAAACAACGGTGATGCATCTGGTTCCACGGGAAAATCTTCCCGAGCCTAATTCTCAAGGTTAGTCCCAATTTTTCGAACCCTCTAACATACGGTTGGGACGGACCTGATTGAATATTTATGCTGAAAACGTCGGAAGATATTTTCGCGAAAATGACAGATGGAATAAAAATGACTTATCTTCTGGTTGGATCGTCTTATGTACTTATGTTTGTCGACGGGACGTGACGTATAGAAATTAATTGCGGAATGCGATTTTCTCGGAATGTGCTTTGTTGACTTCCCGTATCGTCCTTCCAGGCCTCCTCCCGAACGGCGAGTTCATGTACATGCAACCCGACGAACCTGACAGCTTTGAAGACACTTAATAATCGACTTTGTATCTCCCTAGGACGAACCGTGAGTCCTACTTGACTATCCCATCCAATTTTCCTTCCGTCGAATACACTGCGGTGAGATCGCAATAGATGGACATTTTGGAAATTTATTGGTAGAAAGCTGCCCACACGGTTTACTGTGTTTTTGGCATATATCGAAAGCAATGGTGCTGAAGTTTGCATCGTTGGAGTGCAACGAAAATTCTTTTTGAATTTATTCCTTTCCTTGTTTTGATGATCATCTGGGATCTTTTTTGCCGGTTTTGGTGATGGATTACATGATAAGGATCCACAAAAATATTTTAGAAATTTGTGCAGTCCAAATGCGGTAAATAAAGATCGCTAATACGGAGAAAATATATTTTAGTTGCAATCCACCGAGACTAAACGTCAATTTTATCGAAAGCACGTATTGACAAAGATATCTGCCAAATTTGAAAAGTACATTTAGCGATGTTGTTTATTATTGAAGTAAAAAGTATTTAAATAATGTGAGAATTGCATTGTGTACTAGAAATGTTGCCGATCTGGGTGGTCTGACACAAAACGAAAATAAATTCATTGATGAATTACTGCGAATGATGATTTTTTCAACGACATTGTTCGTTGACGAAATATGAATAATTGTTGAAGTTGTATTTTTTGGAGGGCTTGGGACGAAACACTGGTTATTTAATGGTGTTGAAGTTTGCATCGTTCGAGGGCAACGAAAATTCTTTTTTATTTTTATTACTTTCGCAACTCTTTTTTTGCAGGCTAAATGTGCTGAATAGAAATTGGGTAATACGGAAAAAAAATATTTTCGTTTCATTCCAACGATGCAAACCATGATAATTGTAATTTGTGCGATTTTTTTGTCAAATAGCATGAAAAAACGTAGGGTAGTCAATACGATACGTGCATAAATAATTAAATATATATATATATACACACACACATATACAGGGTGTCCTGTTATCAATGGGTAATCCTGCAACCATCGATAGGTCAGATCGTGTCCTACTATATGATGGAATTTCCGATTAATAAAAAACCCACAGTTTTTGAGATTGTGAGCTTTTCGTTAGTATTTTTAAAAAATCACCTGCTTTTGGTTCTCCGCATGTCATTTCTACATAAGATATGAATCGACAATAACTAAGCAACTTTTCAAAGTAATTGGCACGATATGCGTAGTACATTTTTTTTTACACCGCAGGCTATCAAAGTCGAATTGGTTTATACGAAAATTCTGCATAAGATCTTTTTCCATAAAGTTTCCTCAACATTTAAGGTTAAAAAGAAGACCTTCGTATATAAAACAAATAACCAAGAGTATTTTAAAAAAACCGGGTCAAAAAACCTTACCAATGTAGAAATGGCATGCGAAAATCCAGAAGCAGATAATTTTTATTGAAATTCGATTTTGGATTGAAATTCCAGCGTATAGTAAAACATGATCTGACCTATTGAAAGTTGCAGGATTATCCATTCATAACATTTACACCCTGTGTGTTAGTGTATATATATATATATATATATATATATATATATATATATATATATATATATATATATATATATATATATATATATATATACACATAGAATATTCGTGGTTATAAATATTATATTTACATATTAAATATTGCACATTAGAGGCTATAATTGCACCAAGTGTGCATACATAAATAAATATCAAGTGATATATGCAGAATTGAAATTTTAACAAATATTCATATGGATGAAAGTGAGTTGAAAATGGTCATTTGTCAACGTGTATGTCAACTAGGGTAAACCGCCCAGTAAATTGACGAATAAGAACGCGGAAAGGTTGGAGTTCAGTCTTTAAAGTGCAGTTTAGTCTTTAAACCCAATCAAAAAAAAAGCGAAAAATAAAATAAAACAAAAAGCAAAAAATAAACATGCACTTTGAAGACTAAACTCCAACCTAACTCGATTATCATGACTAAACTCCAACCTTCTCGCGGTAAAGTGCGTAAGTAGATAATATCTGAACTGGAGTTTAGCAAAAAGTACTTATCATCATCATCCCATTTTTCAGTAAAAGTACTTATCAGCATCGTCCCATTTTTCTCGAAACAGAATGGCTTCAGGCAAAAACTGTACTGAGCATAAAATATCCAACCTTCCATAGGCTATAACTTTTGTAGCAAGCCTTTTTCTCTGAGATCAACATTTATCAAAATAAAATAGAAAAAACTTTTTGCAAATCAGCATTTTGTGACTTTGAGCTTGAAAATCAAATTTGCGGGTATTTTCACTATCATATTCGTCATTAGCGAGTCAAAATACAGGTGTATATGAAATTCCAAATTAAGGGGTCTTCTCACTTTAGACGCTAAAAAAGGCTATTTTCATGAATTTTTTGATAGTTTTATATTATAGATATTGATATAAACGTTGTTACACTTATTAAATACACTTTCGAAATACATTTTTTTTTTAATTCTATTTATTTAAGTCACTATAGACGAAAATGGTAGTTAGAAAAATGTAGGTCTGCGCTATTGATGAAATCTCGAAGATGGATCATCCAAAACAAAAAAATCAAACGGTTTTAGATTCAGTATGTTAATGGCTGTAGCGCATATCATACGATATTTTATATATACAAAAATAACAAAATGGCGGACATTTTTCGAAAAAAAAAAACAAAAAAACGTGTTTTTTCATCGGTTTGGCAAAAAAACAGTAAAAGTCCAAATTTAAAAAATCCTTGACATGCGCTATAGCTATAGTTGTAAAGAATATGTGGTTCAAATTCCATAAGGATCGGTTCAGTAGTTTCGGAGATTTTATCAACGAGCCGTCGAAAAACGTTGTTTCGAGAAAAACGCGTTTAAAGTTTGTTGGGGTTACATAAATACATTTTTTAAGGGGAGACATACACCTAGGATCCGGAAAAAGGGCATTTTTGTGAATTTTTTCAAGCACAACTATTTGAAATTTCGTAGTGGGGTTTTAATTATCTAAAAGTATATACATTCAAAAATATGTTTAATTTTCTTTATTTGAAAACACTTAAACATACAAGGATATTGTATGATCCTTGGAGCGTCGTAAAAAAATCTGCGTAAACGGTACCCACTGGTGTTTCTTCAAAAATCATCTGAAAAAAAACCAAAAAGATTATTAAATTAGATACTATAATCTAGTACTTGTCATAGCCGATTTTGAAAATATCGATTAATGACAAAATGGCGGACGTTTGAACGTAAATGGTGATTTTTGGGCCAAAAATTAGTTATTATTTTGCCTATAAAACAAAAACTAAGTAACGGAAAAAAAAATCCTATGACAAGTACTAGATAATGGTGTGAAGAATAACCACAAAAAACCTCAAGGCTATCGGTTCATTGGTTTTCGAGAAATTTTGGGTACCGATTTGAAAAACGTGGTTTTGAGAAACACGCGTTTGAAAATTTGGGAATGAATAAATCATGAAATTGGTCAACTTACATGGAATCATCGATACCAGGCCCATAGTGTAGGTCTTCTACGGTCGACAGAATGTTCATAGCTTCTAAATCCTCGACCTCGACCATCTAGGTGTATATCTCTCCTTAATTGATGTATTTCGAAAGTGTATTTATAAAGGCCTTGGGCCACTCTAGAGGCCGAAAAAATAGACGTTCTGGCGATTTTTTATTTTTCAAAACACTACCAAAATAAATCGAGATTACAATAAAGGGTGTTTATCATACATACCTGTATACGATAATTTTTTTTGAGCGATTGATTTCAAAATGGCGGCTGTGCAGCGTCTATCTCAAAACTGCATTTTTCAAGTTGGCTGAAAAAATAACCCAGACAATTTTCAACTGATTCACCTGAAATGTTGAATATATCTTGCAAAATACATTGTCTATGAAAGTACGTAGGATTTTTGTTTTTAATTGCACAGTTCATTCGTTATTAACAATTATCTGACGATTTTTAGGCAAATTTTTGGAAAGTGAAAAATTTGCGTAAAAAATCGTCAGATAATTGTTAATGACAAACAAACTATGCAACATAAAAAAAAATCCTACGTACTTCCATAGGCAATGTATTTTTCAAGATATATTCAACATTCCAAGTGAATCGGTCGAGAGTTGTCTGAGTTATGTTTCCGGCCAACTTAGAAAATGCAGTTTTGAGACAAACGCTGCACAGCCGCCATTTTGAAATTAATCGCTACAAAAAAATGATTGTATACAGTCACTGATATGTGCGATAAACACCCTTTTTGTAATCTCGATTTATTTCTTAGTTTTTTCTTTAAAAAAATCCCCAAAAAGCCTATTTTTTCGGCCTCTAGAGTGCCCCCTTAAGTGTAACAACTTTTACATCAATATCAATAATACAAGCCAAACAAAAAAAATGCACGAAAATAGCCTTTTTCAGAGTCCAAAGTGAGAGCACCCCATATTCAGCGGTATGTACCTACACCCAGAAAAATCCTTTGCATTCCGAAGATGCCTTCAGCATCCTGAAGAAGCCCGCCGTGCGTTGGTCAGAACTGCCAAATCGCGCGTTTCCAAGACGCAAGCCTAAAAGAACAAAGGCACCTCCACAAAGTGTATTCGAAAGGCCCGCAGACGCATCTAATTACCACGAAACCTTTGTGTGCTTGCAGATCAGAGACAAAAGAGTAAAGGCGGAAGTAGCAGTTGCTGCTCGACGTCTTGCTGCATACTTTAAGGAAAGCGAAAGATCGGCTGCCTTGGGGAGATTATTATAAACGAGGCCATTTGACACGTGTGAGGCCCGGCCAAACGGACACGCGCGAGAGCCCATGGGTGTTTGAGGTTATGTCGGGCTGACGTCCTGATCGTGTTAGTGGCTGGAGCCTTGTGAGCAACGTAGCGAATCGAGGGATTATCGTGCGCGCGCTGGACGATGGACCAGCTGCGATCATCACCAACGCCATCTTCATCATCATCATCGTCACCATCGCCATCATCACATCCACGCAGGGATCAACGTGGAAGAATCATCGAATGGTGGGAATGGAGAAACAAGTGGAGAAACGGGGATAAATGTTCATAGCTGCCCCCCCCCGCTCCCCGGAGCCAAAGAACCATCTGCGAGACACGCATGAAGATACGACGATTGTCACACGCGTATATGGTCACTTCGGTGTCGGGACTCTTCCATTTCACAAAACACACACCAAGGCACACACACACACACATACGGCCACACGATGTACTTTTGCCACCAAAAGTCCAACTATTCACCGACGAACAAACTCGCACGTTTTCGCTCTTCGATCCAGAACGAAAAAGTCTCGCTCGTTCCGCAATCATGCGCAGTGGCAGGCTGCGCCGGACTGAAACACCGAAACAAACGGAACAAAAAAAAAAACTCGAAACGACAAGGGGGGGGGAAAAACGAAAATGTCACGGACGCAGAGTCGAGAAGGAAACTCGTACTGCCCGATGAAGTGCTGAACCTTTTTCAATACTCGAAATAAACGCTAGAAGAATCGCTGAGAGCAAAACATTCAACGTATAAATTCAACATGTATGATGAAAATTCCGGTATCGAAATTAGTGAAAGTATTATAAAAAAAAAAAAAAAAGAGAGAAATAAATTAAACGGCACCCTCGTCTGGCACTGATGCTCGTTGAATCGTCGCTACAGTGCTTAAAAAGCCTCAACCACTGATAACAAAAATTTAAAAAAAAAATAAAAATAAACCGATAAAGAATAAAACTACCGCAGCGTTATTATAATTATGTAGACGGAACACACGTGTGCGAATGTCTCACCGACGGGGAAGAGAGAAAGAGTGTGCGTGTGTGTGCGTGTGTCTGAGATGCGGGAAAAACGGAGAGAACGTGAGCGAGAAAGGGAGAGAGAGAGAGTGATCGAATAAGAGTGAGAGGAAAGCGAGCGACGAATAAATTTTATGTTGTGATATGCAGGTAGTGAATATATTATATACATACTATTACTAAAATTATATTATATATAAATATATATAATGGTACGGAGACACGGTGACACGCAGAGAGAGAGAGAGAGAGAGAGAGAGAGAGCGAGAAAGTGAGCGCGCGAGAGAGAGATAGGTTCAACGTCTCGTACTATAGACTTTATTATCATGAATTTGAATTAATATTATGACGCCACCTTCGAGAGTTTAGTAATCCGGTATCATAAAATCACAGAAGAAACGGAAAAAAATGGACATTGGACATCTTATTGGTAGTTACGATCAAGGGGTTAGGCTACTGTGACGACGCGAAAATCCGACTTGGAGAAATTCATTTTCAACGAATAGGCAAGATTGTAAAATCGTTTGGACATTTATTTCTATGTACATTGACAAACTTCTGTATTAAATTTCATCGAAAAATACGAATTGTTGAAGAAGTTATAAATGTCGCGAGGGACCTTCGAATGTGAGGGGCTCAACGGTGTACTTGGTCCTGGCCGCCCGGTTGATCCGAAACAAAAAACCGACTGATTTTCTCAAAGTAGATCATGTTGGCTGAGACTCGACCGAGCTTCATTTTACTATCGTGTTTCAATCGTGAAAAAAAAACTTGAATTTCTTTTTCGCTTTTTCGAGGAAAGAAAATATTGTTAATGACAAATGAAGAAAAAAAAGTGTTAAGAAGAAAAGCGTCGGTCAAGACTAAACTGCTATTACGGTGAACAAGTGTACCAAATTGCAAGTCAACCCGTTCGTTAGATGTCGAGAAATCGTGTACACCGTTTTGAAAAACAACTTTGAGAAAAACGCATTCAAAGTTTTACCAGCAGTTCTAGCGTTGTAATCTTAAGTTTACCTTCAACCTGCGATTCCTGTACCATATATTGAACCTTCCTCTGCAATTTGAGTTGCCTCGAGCGACGAACGATCTTTCGAAATTTTCACAGTACCCCTAACCCCTTAAATAAAGAGAAAGGAAGAAAATGAAACAAGAGAAAAGTCGAATATATATACACACACACAAACACTCACTCACACACACACACACACACATATATATATATAGATAAATATATATATGCATATATTCCCTGTTAGCTCCTTTTCAACCCTTTCTACGTTCCACGCGCCCTCCCCCCTCCGACCTCCGTCGATTCCCGTCCAATTGCATCGATTGGGTCTAGGAATTTGCTCGTAGTCCCGATTTCCCAGTACTACGGGTAAAAAAGACATAGCAGGAAACCCACTCGTAGATCGTTCGTAGTTAGGTCAAAGTAGAAGAAAGGAAAAAGGAAATACGAGACGACGAAAACCAACACCGGAATGTTATGGATATGTTGTAGCCTATTCTAAACATACTCTAACTATACGCTAACTGTACTGTACTATATCTCTTACCAATGCATATATATATATATATATATATATATATATATATATATATATATATATGTATATGTATATGTATGTATATATATTGTTCTTACGTAGTGAATTTCATAAAAAATTGTCGTCGAATATTTTTTATTTATTTCGTTTCTCCGCGCGAACAAACGTCATCGACGCACGACACACTTCGGTTCATCCCACGTTTCGCGTTCTTTCGTACCTGCCGCCCTCGTCAAGCAGGCTTGAGTGTTTCGCCGATAAATGTAAGGAAATACTGATTTTTCTCAAACGACTGCCCTAGAAGTTTTCTGACCAAAAGAACATTGAAATCTAGACAATTCGGCCAAGTTTCCTATGAGAAGTCGCGAAATGAGCTGTGATATTATTGTCTACGAGCGCAGGTGAAAATTTTCCGGGGAATTGACGAAATATTACCATTTGATTCAAATTTATACAGTAAATTCTTTGGCATATAGTGAATGCACCCGCCAAAATTTTTGATATACCACAACCATGTTTTCCTCGCTTTTTCGCGCGTGTAATCGGGACCTAAAAGAGGTCTTTTAGGGCCTAGGTCATGAAAATTTGCGCATGCGCATTTCTCACGCTCACGATGATTGGCCGCCGTTGTGGAACAGCTGTCAGTCGTTGGGTGCTGGCATCAGTCGTTAGGTCGAGGAATTACGTACGCTGAGACGTTATTTACGGGAAGAAACATAACCTCACTTTCACGTGACACTGCGACAAAGCATCGTCGATATCGCCGCGACATAAAGAATTGATAAAACAAATATGCTGATACAGTTTTCGTATGCAATACACCTGTACGTGCTTGCAGCCATATGTATTTAACAATACAAAAGCTCGGAAAACATGGTTTTGTTATATAAATACTCGGGTGCACCGCGGACACAAAGTGGGACTTTTACGCGGAGCGCGATCCTTTCAGTACGACTCTACGACTCGTAAAAGTCCCATTTTGTCTCCTTGATACACAATGTACTATAATCGATCTTCTGCACCGGATCTATAAAATGTACAATTGAAAGACCACTTCTTAACATGGGGAGATGCATACACTCATCGCTGAATGGCAGTTTTACGCCCGAAATAGTGTGAAAAAATGTGAAAAATGTAATGAACAGCTGTCAAATTACTCGAGTACATTGCGGCAGATTCGTCATCAGTGTCATAATGTATTGAGTGACTTGACAGCTTCTCATAACATTTTAAACATGTTTATGTGTACTGAGTGATTTGATAGTTTTTCAATTGTTAATTCGATTGGAACGGTGTAGACGATCGATTTAAGATTTGGAAGGTGCTTTCAGTAGATGACAAAGAATTTACTGTACCAATTTAAGCGAAGGTTACCGTCGAGAGACAAAAAATAAACGACCTGTGGCATTTTTTTATATAAAATGAATACTTTTGGAAATGGGTTTCAACGTATTATTCTATCAATGGACAGTAAATTCCAATTTCATTTATTAAAAAAAACAAAATAGCGGCTCCCAGCTTTGGTCAAATAAAGCTACGCACGGCGTGTTTTGGTCGGCGCCGGGCGCTCCACAGCCTAACCAGTTCATTTGAAACTAAAACGGCTTGGAAATGATTAAACTAGACTGAATTTAAGGGGCCTTATCTATTTTTATTTTCTGCAAAACCCCTGGATAACAAAATGGCAGCCGTTTGAAAAAAAAACTCCAATTTTTTGCACGGTTTTTTTTGCTTCAACGGACGAAAGAAATATTCCTGAATCAATTTTTGAGAAAAATCGCCTCCTAATGACCCCGGAAATTAAATTTACCTTCAATTGCGCAGAGGTTCGTGTGAATTGGTGAATTGAAGTTTAACGTTATGAAAAATCGTATTAAATGTTTGTTTTTGCCAACCCAAACAAACAAACCCACGTGTTCTAAACACCTTAAGGATGCAAATTATGTTAAAAAAAAATCGTATTTTTCGTCGTCACGGTAACCCGCCCTTAAATCAAATCGTTACATTTCGTCAATTGTCTCGAAACTCCTTAACGTGTCAACGGGAGATATCAACAGCTGCTTAGTTTCCGACTTTTCGGGAGAAGCTGAGCTGAATTCTCCTCGATTTGAATCCTTTATCTTCTGAAAACGGCACAGTGGAACTTGTAAAAACTTGGACTTCTTCGAAGTCGGAAATCTATAGGACGTTTCTGGGTCTAGAAAAAAAAATCAGCTAACATTGATCGGCGAAACGTGGGATCCTCGTTTATAAATCTCGGTTCGATTTTCTTGTTATCGTTTCCCATTTTCGAGTTACACGAGGGCGAGGTTACGAGAAAAATTCACGGTCGTCCGAGACATATCAAGATGAAAACTGTACGCATTCGATTATTATAATGTTGTTCCGCGATAATGGCTTGGAAGGCGTGATTCGCGGTGGTGACGAACTTTTGCCATTATTCATTACGTTGTGCGACAAGACCGTGATGCTGCTAACGTTTTTTTTTTTTTCGTCTTTTTTGCCTGTGAGCGGCGCACGTTTGATGCCGAAACGAAATCTGACCCTGTCGAAGGTACAATGGGGCGGATTCCGTTTCGGCTCTTTTGGCCACGCGGAATTTTTGGGTCTACTATAACCGAGTGGCACGTCCTTCAACGCTGATGCCTCTCAGCTCTTCGCAGTCATCTTCTTCTCCATTAGCGTTGTACGTCGTTTTTTGTACCGCGAACGCAGAGTGTCTCCCAGACTGAATGTAGGCGTCAGAAGTTTGGCGAAGAGACGATGGAAAGACAAAATTTATTTTTTTCGAAATGTCGGAAATTCAAAAAAATTTCGAAATTTTGGAAATTAAATTTTTTCGAAATTTCGGAAATTCAAAAAAGAATCGAAATTTCGGAAGTTCCAAAGAAAATTCGAAATTTAGGAAATTAAATTTTTTCGAAATTTCGGAAATTATTTTTTTTTCGAAATTTCGGAAATTCAAGAAAATTTTGGAAATTAAAAAAAATCGAAATTTCGGAAATTGAAAAAAAAAATCAAAATTTCGGAAATTGAAAAAAAAATCGAAATTTCGGTAATTCGTAAAAATTTTGGAAAAAAGCAATTGTTTCACTCAATGACTGAAGTTTGCATCATTGAGAAGCAATCGAAGTCTTTTTTCTAATATCGCTCAACATTTTTTTGCCGCCTCGGACTACGAAAATTCGACAAATTTTTGTTTACACTCAATTCACTCAAGAGTTTCACGCCATAGTCGAATATTAGCAAATACAAGTAAAACAATAATACAAGCAAA
This sequence comes from Ophion ellenae, assembly GCA_963210295.1. Classification (NCBI taxonomy): domain Eukaryota; kingdom Metazoa; phylum Arthropoda; class Insecta; order Hymenoptera; family Ichneumonidae; genus Ophion; species Ophion ellenae. Next base: position 23,847,096 of record OY723396.1, on the reverse strand, counting down.
AAAAGATGACTGTACATTTCAGGCCTGGTCTATGTTTACCACTTACGACGAATTTTTTACTTCGCAAATTTCGACTTCTTTTGCCTCGGATCGTATCTCCTGTACATTCTGAAGAAAAAAAAATTAACAACGCCATTGCATGTGACAGCTATTTTTTCGCGTTTTTGGGGATTTTTTAAAATGAATCATTAAAATCCACTATCTTTGAATTTTTACCACACCTCATCTGAAATTAAAAAAAAATCAAACGGCATTTTATTAGTAGACCTGAGGCTATTGCCGGAACTAGAGTACAGTAAATATATCGAATAATGCATTTTTGGCACGGTTTAGAAAGTTAAGTTCCGTCATTTTTTTCGACTTTTTCAGCTTTAAAAAAACTATCGCAGATATCGAAAATATTCTAGTTCGAGTAAGAACTATAGATGTGCTGACTATACCATAAAAATTTGAGCGAAATCCGTTCAGTAATTTTTGGGCTATCATGGACGCCAATTTGACAAATACAGTTTTGAGAAAAACGCGTTAAAAAATTGAAGTGCGATTTACACGAAGAAAATGTCGACTCACTATTAGTCTGCTATGCCGGGATCATATAGCACGCACACATTTTTTTTCAGTTCGTGAAACATTTTTTTTTTCGATTTTTTGGACCTGTCACATGGGATGAGCGCCTTAAGAGAAAATAAATTTTCGTTGCGTTCCAGCGAGGAAGACTTGTCGCACTTTCTCTCTTTGCAACTGCCTGGCAATATCAGGACTGGTCGGCGACGATAAACCGTACGAGTTACTTTTGCAAACAAATTCGAAGCATTTATCAATGGTTCAACAAGTGGGCGAAAAAGCTGTCGAGCTATGATTACAAGCGTGAAATTTTTCTCCCACTCGTTAACCCTACGAAGGTCTATACCAAAGAGAATATACTAAAGGAGTCCCAACTCTAATGGGAGGGAAGAGAAGTGGCAGGCGAGTCGGCTGGATTTAAGTAGTACCTGATTGAGCCACCTGCAGCGCTGGTCAGAATTCAACGCATGGCCACGATTCCACGATTAGATTCAGAATTTGTTATAAACAATCTGCAGTTAATTAGCAGTAATTAGTAATTATCGTCGGGTTCGCGTATGCAAGAGCATGGGGCGTTCGAATATTCAGTTTTTGGTTATGTTGCTTTTCGTTTTCGCTCAATGTTGTGAAGTTTCTCGCGATTTATCCCCACCGTTGATGCGTCAGCCATCACGGCGCCGCATAGTGGCCGGAATGGAAACTGTCTTATTTCAACAGATTCGTATCCCATTTCTGCAGTACATAGTTGGGACTTCTTTAGTATAGTCTCCCTGGTCTATACACGTTGTGTGCATTCGATCGTTTACGTTTACTTCTCTTTTTCGCCTTCGGCACAATAAAACTCATCTCGCCATTCGATTTCATCCTCTTCTGAAAACGATGAAATTAAAAGAAAGAAGAGAAAACCAGAAAAGATCGAGCACTGAAATAATTAGTTATCGCGCTCGTTTAAGTGACGCTACGATCGATACGTGACTGTAGCCGCGGTTATATCGGTTAGAAGAAAGAAAAAAAACGTTAGTCTGGCGTATGCGGTCCAGATAATTGTTTTTCAAAAACAAAATATATATATACATAAAATAAACAAATATATTTTTCGTTCTACGAGGATACAAAGTCGAGCAATGCGTACTTTGTATCAATCAACCGAAACGTCGTTTCCGCTTCGATACTGTTTGAGAATTGACATTTAAACAAAAACGTCTCCAGAAGTTCTTTATTGAGAGAGGGAGAGAGAAAGAGAGAGGGAGGAAGATACACGAGAATAATATTTTTAAATTGACGATAATTGTAAGAGCCTTTCGGACAAATTTTCCTATTTCATTAAAATTGACAAAAAAACGTTCGAGAAGTAGCCACCACAGCTTTACGGTCTCCCTGGCTTAGCGAGTTGTGCCTAGTTGTAACAATCGAAAACAGCTCATTTTTGGGACTTTTTCAGAAGATCGTCATGATAAATTTCTACAAAAATTAGGTATTTGAAAAAGTATCATCTGTAGAACATTCTGTAATTTTATTGTATTCAAATATTCAATTATAATCGATTTAACGTCTTTTGCGGTGAGCAATTCCCTTACAAAAGGGGTTATCCAATATAAAAAAATCTCCCAGATTTCATTATTATATTAGTTTATCCTATGATTAATCGAAGGAATTTCCGAAAGTTGAAATTTAAAAAGACTAGCGCGTGTTCAAAGCGAGTCTTGATTTTTGAAAAATAATGGGCATTTTTCGTTTATCAAATCGAAAGTATATATCGGAAAAAAATCCTTCGATCAAATTCTATATTTTCACATCTAGAAAAATCCCCAAAAATTTCTAAAACATCGATGCAATCGTTTTTGAAATATTTTCCTCTCGACTTTGAAAACGTACCGTAAATTAGGGTTACTTTGAACAGGTTTTGGAATTTTTCTGTGAGTTTTTTTAACATCCTAAATTCCAACTTTTTTTGCTCCAATCGAACATGTGTTCTTTGGCTATCAAATGTATAAGAAAGTCAAGCTCCACCACACCCTACACCATTTTTTTTTAAGTGTCAAAGTAACCTCGAGTGTGGCGTTTCTTTGACACGGCACTGAAATGCAAATTATGTCGAAAATTGAGAGTTACTTTGACATTATTTTGATTTAAAAAAAATTGAATATTTTATGCATTAAGCATGAAATTTAATGAAAAATAACGATTTTTTACAGTCAAATTGTCATCTTTATTAAGGAAACATTTTACATAAAATATCAAGTACTTAGAATACTATTATAGGCACTTAATCGGTCTTATAATTATCATTAAGATCCAAATCAACTTGAGCACCATTACAATCAACTTTAGCAACATTATAATAAAGTTGAACAACATTCAAATGTTGTTCAATTTTAAACACATTTGAACCGTGCTTTAGCGCTCTGTTAAAGTAGCCCCAAAAACTGTCAAAGTTACCCTTAATGTCAGTTTAACCCCGTTTCACGATACTTTCGAGAAAAAAGCGTTTAAAGTATCGACCGACGCTCCCAGCGCTCCGACGGGCGTCAGCGTAACTATAAATCTGTCAATTTTTATCCGTTCACCTTGAAATTTACGGGAAACATTTATAAGATGATATACCGTAAAAGTATATTAGCTATGAGAAGAGTGGTTTTTCGACTTTTACAACTGGGCATCCTTAAGGAGGGTGGAGCGTTTCAGCGATTAATGTTTAAAGATACGTAGACGTTTTTACGTCCAATCAGAGCTCAATTTCGAAGTTTTTCTGACGAAAACGATGTAGTGCAACTTGCGGATACCGAAGTTTAACTTTGGGCGAAACGCTCGACCCTCTTTGATGATTCCACGAGCTCGGGTCACACCCACACGTACACACACTCAACCCAAAATGCTTTTCGTATTTAAGAACAAAAGAGAACGACAAAGAAAAAAAACAAAAACTTTTAACGAAAGTCAATCGTTGATGAAATCTACAACGAAACCATTTTTGAGAGGGCGTCTAAATCACATTGAATTCATGTATTCCATTTCACGAATTACGCTCATACCGATAATAACAGTGGACGTTGGAAAGAGAGAACAAACGTCAAAATATAGCTCTCGATCCAAAAAGAATTAACCAATGAGCCGATAACTCGAGATCCGTAGGAACGTTGAATTTATATCGATAAAATAAAACGATTCTTTTTGTTTCGACAATCGCATATTCGTCGGTCCGCGACATATTATTTTGGAGAAGCTATTGCGTGATGTTGTCGATGGCAAGTGTAATTAATAGAGTTTTGCGACTGACCGTCCTGTAGGATATTATTAAATGTAATTCGGCAATGTTTCTCTTCTATATCACGCCATCGCGATTGTAATCGTTCATAAGGAACCCCACACCGAGATGGGTCTCGTGTGTCGACAGGAAAATCGTCAAGAAAAATTGCGCAGTCAGCGCTGACACTTACACTACCGGCGAAAAATTAGGAAACACTATCTGCGATTTTTCGATCATGAGCAATCGCAAAAACGAAAAAATGTTTAATCATTTTTTTGTCTGATCTGCTTAATTTTTGTTCATCGAACTTTTCACTCCTTAGATATTTTATTCCAAGCGCATTTTTGAAAACTGCACTGAGCTCGATTCATAATTTTTTTTTGCCATTTTCCGAAAAATGACTCGCGATTTTGCGAGGGGGAGAATCGCGAAAAAAAAGACATTTTCACGGTCACCCAGTTGGTGAAAAGCGTAGTAGAGAATGGAGATAAAGCATAGTTGAATTCTTTAAGGGGTTAGGCTACTGTGATGACCCGAAAATCAGGCTTATTTAAAAAGTTTAATTTTGAAGGTATAATTGAAATGATTGTGAAATCGTTAGGACATTTATTTGTAAGTGCATTAACAAATTTGTGTACCAAATTTCATAAGATATTAATAATTGAAGAAGTTATAAGGAATTCCGTGAAGGATCTTGAGGGAGGGAAAAATTGCCTGATTATCATGATTTTTTTAAACGAACATTTTTTTCACCATTTATGAGGCTTAGGATATGTTTTATTACTACTCAGTCTGTTACATGATATTTGTTCATTTATTAATCTTTAAAAATGGCGGAGGTATGGTCTTCTAAACGGGTTGCGGCGGATGTTGTCAGACGGCATGACACGTAGCGTCCGCGGGATTAATCTAAAAAAAGCCCAACGAAGATTTTCCTTCGATTAACACTCGTACGCAAAATGTGAACCAAGAAAAAGTGAGAAATGTTGAAAACCAATGACATGGTACGCGTTGAAAGAAAAATAGAAAATTTTCCGAAAAATCGCTACATTTTGCAATAAAAAATTAATTTTGCTTTTATTTTTCAAAAACATAAGTGTCAAAAATGGCAAAGAAATATTTTTTTAAAAATAATGAAAATCAGCTTTTTTCCTCGCCTTAAGGTATCTCCCCCCTTAAACGTGAGGTGCTCAACGGTGTACGCGATTTTGGCCACCCGGTTGATCTGAAACGAAAAAAAAACTCGTCTTTTCCTAAAGCAGATTATATTGGCTTGATCGAAATTTTTTTGTTAGCGTTTCAATCATAAGAGTAGCAATTCTTTCGATTTTTCAAGGAAAAATGACATTATAGTTAATAACTAAAAAAAAAGTCACGAAGAAAAACGTGGGTAAAGACTAAACTATTATTACACTAAATGAGTGCCAAATTTAATCTCCTTACTCAAAAAATCTTAAACTTTCTTCAATTCGATTTGCCTCAAGCGACGAACGAGGATTCATTTTCACAATAGCCCACCCCTTGAATCTTTCGACGAACAGCTGTAACATTCCTTGATCCGTAAAAGTTTTTCGTTCCGTTCGACAATCCAAAGTTACTCACGAGCCGGTAGTGTAAATCGCGACTGTACCAACGCGCTCGATGCGCATTTTATCGATTACCCGCTGACTATTTTTGATGAATACCCAGTATCAGAAGTACCAAGAAAGAGCAACAAAAAAAAAGAAGAAGTATTTACAAGGATTATATCACCTGGACAGTTCAACGAACCCTCGTTTTGGAAACTTTTAGTACGTTCAACGAAAAAACGAGAGCTTCCTACAGCAGCCAAAACGTAAATCGTTATTTCAGCTTGGGTTGTTTTCTTTTTTCTCTTCCGTTCCTTTCTTTTTCGTTCCTCACACAAACACACACAAGAGCGACAGTCATTTAGAGGGGAATCGTTCGGAATATTCGTACGAATATTCGTAATCCGTTTGTTTTCTTTCTCCTCGATCTGTTTGGCGCAGATTCTTGTTATTCTTCATTCCCCCCCCCCCCCCCCCCCCCCTCCCCCACCGACATGTGTATCGTACAATTTTTTGTTCGTCTCGATCGTGTGTCCCGCGCATACGTTTTTACCCGCGTTACATGTGAGTCTAAATCTAGGTAACATAATAAGCGCGTAAGTGTAGCGACGTAATAAAAAAAAGAATATATATATATGTATCACGAAATTATACATAACTTAACTACTCGAGGCGTAACTAAAACCCAAAAAAAAGGAAAAAAAAACAAATAAATGCATAATTGAAGGGAAAAAAATGATAAAATAAAGCGAAAACTTGTCCATGGTGAAGATAATTAACGAACGAAGGGGCTATATGGTATTAAATAATAGATCCAATTGAGCGAATATTTCTTTAGGTAATTGTGTATAAGTTATTCATTGATTTCCAATATTATGTCGCAACTATTTTTAACGAGCGATAATATATGAGACGAGGTTGTTTGGCCGGCGAGTCTTTTCAACTTCGTAAGTGGAAATGACGATTCTCTCTCTTCGTTTCGTTGATTTTTACGATAATCGTGTCTATACGCCGTTAGATAGCCCATACACGTACACACACGAACACGGACACACGCCGACACACATGTTTAAGTTTCATCGCTACTAGATAATAGGCAATATTCATCTGTAAATAGAACGATTAATATCTCAAGCGACTAGTAAGTGTTCCGGCGCTCTACACCCTGTCCCCCCCGAGAGAACGATTAACTGGTAAATTTAATAATAAACGTAATGAGTTTGTTATTGATTTTCATGTCGCCACGCGGTAAACGCGGAACTTTGTTGTTCGTTGTATCATCGGACGGACAAAGAACGAAGGGATCCAGCGAAAAAGATTGAGAGGCAACGCAAAATATTGGTAGTTTGAGCTTGATCGCTGAAGCATTAATAATCTTTATTGTAAATTCACAATTGGTTCCTCGGGATATACACAAAGAAGACTAGCAAAAGATTCATTAGGATTTTTTTCGCTACAAAATGGACGCAATCTGTGCTTAGAATTTTTCCACGCTGTAGTCCGGTGGAATTTTTCCAGTTTTTAGAAACCAAGGTAGATCAAAGTACAAAAAAGTTTCTCAATCTGGATATAAAACGCTAGAGAGGCACTGGAGATTTTTGGGTACATTTTTATTAATCTTTTCGCCATTGACAAACATTTTTATGAGAATGTTTTTCGAAAATATGCAAGTGTTCTTCAAAAATCAATATAATTTAATCAGTGGGTCTGTAGTCTTGTAACCAGATTGAGAAACGCTTCGGTATTTTGCTCCACGTTCTGTTCTAAAAGTTGGAAAAGTTCCAATGGGATTTAGCGAAGGTTCTGTGCAAAATGCTGGTCTGGCGTTATTTCGTATTGGAAAAAATCGTAATAAAGGTTTTTGTACTCTTTTCGTGTGTATCGTGAATAAGTAGCTGTAGATTTTCAATGAAGTTCGTTAGGTTTTTTCAATCAACTTCAAAGACCCGAACTTGAGGATAAGACATATTTTTTTCCTCCTGCAGGATTTCGAGTGCCGCGAGAGAACACATAGCAAATGAATATTCGCAGCGAGGAATTCTATCCCTGCGAGGACGTGCGTCTGCTCGCGACGATCAGCATCGTTCCGCTCTTTACGCTAAAATTATTATGATGGAAAAAAAACAAAGGCTTACGTTACACACCTCATTTGTAAATATTAGATCGTATTTTTGTCTTCAATGTAAAATTGACGAGGATTTTAACTGCAACTAATGGCTTAGTTATTAGCGTACGAAAAATAAAGTTGAAAACTTAATGGGAAAATCTGAGTCTTTGATTGTTTGAGATGTCTTCCTTTCTTTCCTGCCATTTTTTTACAGGGGCTCGAGTGTTCTGGCGATGAACGTTGAAGGATACTGATTTTTTTTTAGATGTAGAGACAGCGATGCCGGCTGACTTTGCTGAGGTTGAAGTTTGCATGGTTGGAATGCAATGAAAATTAATATTTCTGAATTACTTCAATTTCTATCGGCACTTTTGACAATTAAAAAAACCGTCGACCATTTTTTTAAGACATTTATTTAGCGATTTGCAATATTAATCTGTGAAAAAAGATCTTCTATAACGATGAAAAAAAAGAAAATAAAATGAACAAAAAGAGATTTCGTTGCGTTTCAACGAAAGCGCTCGACTCTTGATGACAGGGATGACAAAAGTTGCGTACGTGTGCACGTGAAAGGTGGATCGAAACGCAGCGTTACGCGAATCCATTTGTGAAGAAATAAAGAAAAAGAAGGTAACTTCACTATTTGAGCGCCGGTATTTGCGCATATCGCAACATTTCAAGTTCATATAAAATATCTTCCCTGACCTGCGCAAATTCAAATGTCAACTCTCAGTCACAAGCATCTGCTCGTATATCTCAACTCGCGAAAGCTTGGCAAAATCGCGCGGAATTGAAACATCAATGAATTTTTATGTCAGCGCCATTGCCGTATATGGAAATTAACGTTATTTTGACCTAGAAATTGAGCATTCCATTTTAAATACCATTTGCCTTTTTGGGAAGAAAAAACAGATCGCCACATTTCCGTAGCACATAACCTCAAAGTCACTTGACGTAGGCGCGAAGTCATAATCGCTGTTTCCAATACGGCGTGGATTTTAGCTGCCAATCACGCAGGCGTTACTTTTCATTGGACACTGGAACGGAAACACAGCTCGAGGATTGGCTGCGCAGTGCGGACTGCGCGTTCGGCTGCGCCGCGAACGAGTTCTACGACCCCGGTGGCGTCTCCGCGACGAAGGTCTGGAGATGACAGCAATAAGCGCGTAAACACTCCGAGCGAGTACCTGATGAAGTATTTCTCAACGTCAATCGTCAATGCATAATTATACACAAATTTACTTAAGTCTTTATTTACTACACCTAAGAGCATAGCAAAGTAATGTCAGCAATTAGAAAATGAATACTCCAGACGCAATAGCAGCTCGTTGTTCCAGTGGTTCCTAACCTAAAAGAAGTGTATACCCACAAAGTTGTCTCAAAATTACGTTAAAAAACCTCCGCACACAATGGAAACCGAAGAAACGATTTTAACGTGCAGCGTGACGATCGAGTGGTTGAACGTGAACGGTTCGATCATACGCAAGGTAACTCATCGCGCGGCGACGCTGTGTCTAGTCAGGAACGCCCTGCGTCAAATTCTCATCTCTATACAAGCCGAAAAAGCAAAAGCCAGCGTGAAATTCCCCCTCAAAGGTATATCCGTCTTCAATCGTTTCATGACCGAGGGCAAAGCGACGATAAAGCTCGCCGACGAGAAATGTTCGATATTCCTGTCGAACGCGCCTGCCGCGCAACTCGTCAGCTTCCTCAAAATGATATTCGTGAAGATGACGGGCCAAACGGACAGTACTAAGAAGAAAAATCCGCTGCGAGAGCAACTGCTGTCGAACAAACCTCTGGGCGAGACTCAGGAGATAAGTCCCGCCACCAACGCCGAACTGGCGGCCGCCAAGGAGAAGGCGTCAAAAGTATCATCCAGGGCGACCGGGACTACGCCATCGCCCGGCATCGTGCGGAAGCGCAAGTTGACGGACGCCAGGGGGCCGAAGATTCCGATTGCCAAAAAATTGTACGCCAATCCGACCACGAGCGCCATGACGGAAGGGCAGAAGGAAGTTTTAGAAGCAGTTATGCAGGGACGCAACGTCTTTTTCACGGGTAGCGCCGGCACGGGAAAGTCCTTCCTGCTGAAGCGCATCATAGCCGGTCTTCCGCCGGACGTGACGGCAGCCACGGCCAGCACCGGGGTAGCCGCTTGTCACATAGGCGGAGTGACGCTTCATCAATTCGCCGGCATAGGATTGGGCACCGCGACGCTCGAGCGCTGTTGCGAATTGGCGTCTAGGCCGACTAGCGCTGCACTCTGGCGCAAGACCAAACACCTCGTCATAGACGAAATTTCCATGGTCGACGGCGAGTTTTTCGAGAAGATAGAAGCCATCGCGCGACACGTCAGACGCAACGATAAACCCTTCGGCGGTATACAGCTTGTACTCTGCGGCGATTTCTTTCAATTGCCACCCGTATCCAAGGGCGACAAGGCTACAAAGTTTTGCTTCCAGAGCAAAGCCTGGGACATTTGCGTCGAGAAAAACTTCGAATTGGCCACGGTGCACAGGCAGAAGGATCCGGTGTTCGTTAAACTGTTGAATCAGGTCAGAGTCGGATGCGTCACGGAGGAAATCGCTCAGACCCTGAAAGCGACGGGATCTCGGAAAATCGAGAAGAACGGTATTCTCGCGACGAGACTGTGCTCCCACATTCGCGAAGCCGACGAGATTAACACCTCGCAGCTGGAGGGCCTCAAGGGCGAGGCTAAGGTCTTCCTGGCGCAAGACTCCGACGAGAACATGACAAGGATATTGGAACAACAGTTACCGGTGCCTGGAAAATTGACGCTTAAAACTGGCGCGCAGGTGATGCTGTTGAAGAATATCAACGTGAGCGGTGGACTGGTCAACGGAGCGCGCGGCGTCGTCGTCAAATTCGTCGACGGCGCGCCGGTGGTGCAATTTCTCTCCGGCGAACAATATCACGCGAAAATGGAAAAGTGGACGATAAAAGGCCCGGGCGGTGCATTCGTTCACAGAAAACAAATTCCCCTCAAACTCGCTTGGGCATTTTCGATACACAAGAGTCAAGGCTTGACGCTGGACTGCGTGGAAATGAGCCTGAGCAGGGTCTTCGACGCTGGCCAAGCTTACGTCGCACTGTCGCGCGCTCAGAGCTTGGATTCACTCAGAGTTTTGGACTTTAACACTCAACAAGTTTGGGCCGACAAGAACGTGCTGGAATTTTACAAGAAATTTCGTCGCAATTTGCGCGACGTCCAGTATATACCGCTCGGGAAAAAACCGAAAATCGCGTGAATTACATGCAATATACGTGATCAAGGGCCTCCGATGAGAATGTGTTGAAGTTTGCATCGTTGTTATGCAACGAAAATGATTAATTTGTTTATTTTTCACATTTTTTTGTTGGCATATTTGAGCCACGAAAATCCCGCATTTTTACGATTTTTGTTTAGCGATCTCAATCTGCAAAATGATTTTGGATAATAATGAAAACAAGAAATTGAAAGCCATTTTCGCTGAATTCCAACGATGCAAACTTCAGTCTCATACGATAGCGTTGATATACACTTTTTTATACACTAGCGGCGAAATATTATGCACTTTTTCTAATTTCTCCACTGGAAAAGCAGGCGTAAAAAACTTCGAGAATATTTTTGTTCAATATTTTTTCAAATAGAACCTGTTGCCTAAAAATATTTTTACGTGAACCCCACAGTTCTCGAATTATGACGAATTTTGACAAACTGCAGGACTTTGTTAAAATCTGAATAACTTTGCGGAAGAATTCAGAAAAATATGCCTTACGTAAATTGGATGGTATTGAAGTTGCACCGTTGGAATGCAGCGAAAATTCTTAACTTTTTAATTACTTTCTAAGCTCTTTTTCTTGCAGGTTTAGTTTATGGATTCCTAGTAAGGATCTTCAAAAATGTACATCGATATTTGCAAGCTAAATGTGCCAAAAGAAATTGAGCAATAAGCGAAAAAATATTTTCATTGCGTTCCAACGATGCAAACTTCAATACCATTAAATTGAGGGTGAAAGTCCCTTCCGAAATCGAGGTCACCTAGTGAGACAAAAAGTAGGAGAGTATAAAGAAGAATGACGTTGAAGTTTGCATCCTCGCAGTGCAACGATTTGTTCATTTTTCATTTCTATATTTTCATGCTCATCCAAGGTTTCTTTTTGCGAATTGAGGTCGTAAATATCTAATAAAGATACATAAAAACGTTTGAGTGACTTTCACAGCCAAAAGAAAATTCATCTAACGAACAAGAATTGACTTTCATTGCGTTCCAACTCTGCAGACTTCAACATCATAAAGAAAAGCATGAACAGCCTTGTTTTTTTATCTTTCAAATACTCCGACCATCTATTTGCGCCTTTTTTACGGAGATCCCCAACTCTGCGTCCCGATAAAAAATTTAAAAAGTGCATCCAGACTTTTAGCCGATAGCGTATACAAATTAGGCGAATTTTTAATAGTATTTTTATACTCCGTGGATTGGGACTGTATCTGTAAGTTTTTAATAAAGCGCGACTTCCACAGTCCATGGCGTAAAAATGTCCCGACACCGATGTATTTTTCAACGCCCGTGTTTTTCCTTGGGTAGGTTTCTTTCTATATTTATACAACCTTCGCATCTAATCATTACGCTGTATATATTATGCTGTTCACATATTATCGCTATGCTGTATACAAAATGTTTTTACATTCCTTATTACGAATTCAACAGTCATCGACGGTTATTTCGATCGGCGGTATGTAACGCCACGTGTGGCCGGCATTCATCAGCTCCGAGCATATCGTCGGCGGGCTCGGATTCGTTTCGCGACTGCTGCATTGTATGTCGACCTTGTATTGGCCGGTCGTGAAAAACACGACACGACACTCGTGATAAGCTCGACCGCATTCCTGCAACTATTTTGAAATACGCGAATTTAACGAACTGCCGTTCGATTTACATATTTCCGCAAATATAAACCAGTCGAATTGAACGTATTTCCACGATGTTGAAGTTTGCATCGTTGAAATGCAACGGAAGTCAATTCTTTTTAATTGTTCGATTTTTTTGCTGCGTAAATCGCTTAACGTTTTTGTGTACTCTTCTTAGACATTTACGACCTCAATTTGTAAAAAAGGAAGCTTTGGATAAGCATAAAAATGGAGAAAGTAAAAATGAACAAAAAATCGTTGCGTTGCAACGATGCAAACTTCAAAGTCTGTATTTCCATTGAAATGAAATTCAAGATTTTTGTTTCGATAATTAGAGATTAAGGTATTCCTTTCACGGAGGTTCGTATTTTGTGGAGGCATGGGGAGGGCCCTCAATTAATCCCGTGAACCTGGGTCGTTTTTGTTTTTGCACTACCAAACCAACAATTGTCAATGAAAAAAATTTGCAAAAATTCATGGTCAATCTTTAGGCCGTACTTCTCAAGGAAAAATAGGGGTTTTTTTTCTTTCTCATTTTTAATATTTTTTTCCATTGAATATTAAGGTCTTATATACGCGATTTCGCCGATTTTCGAAGGTACTTTTCTAGACGTGGTTAATAAAAAATGACGCATATATTGACAACATTTTTTTTACACATCATTTATGCACATGGTTAAGGATATATAAAAAAAACAGAAATATTAACAAATGGAGATAAAACATATTTCCACGATTCACTTTTTTGAACCTTGTGAAAGTTCTAACTCTTGAACGAAGGTTCCGATCGCTTTGAGATGTTTACAACATATTCTCAGTATCATCACCTATCGTGTGAACCACAGAAACAAAAAATTCAATGACAACAAAATATAAAAAATAAAATACCGACAGAAAATGGAGTAAAAAAATGTTAAGTTTCGAATTTTTATTATATTAATTTTTTTTTAATTATATTGTTGGTTCACACTGAAGATACATTCATTATGTTCATTTTTTTTCAGACACCCACACCGATGCTGTGAACTTTCACCATCAACGCGCGCGCAAAAAAAATACGTTGCTTCATTATGTTATATCTCCGCCATTTGTTACTATTTCTGACTTTTTTTACATATACTTAACCATGTGCATAAATGATCTGTAAAAAGAATGTTGTCAATATATGCGTCATTTTTTTTAACCGCGTCTAGAATGGTACCTTCGAAAATCGGCGAAATCGCGTATATAAGGCCTTAAGCAACCTGCGAAGAAAATGATTTTGGGCAGGGAGAAAACGACCCAGGTTCACGGATTGAGAGTTCATATGTCTGCATAATTAAAATTCATAAAATATAAAATTGTATTCTTGTAAAAAATTATTGAAAACGTTCAATTTTGGGCAAGTGAGCATCTTATTTCAAATTCGTCCGGGTCAGAATGACCCATTGTGTCACGGAAGAGTTAAAAGTTCGGTAACGTGGCTTGAAATTTTACAAGTATACTGAGATGTATTTTCACTTTAGTATAGACGAAAATCAGGGATATTACGATATCTGTCGTCTCTAATTCTAACTACGCAGCCTTCATATTTGACCCAAGGTAAGACTTTTCAAAAGTGGTAAAAATCGAAATTGGACCCTTAAGGGGGTGAACCAGGGGTTTTAAAGTTTGGGTTTGTTTGGATGTTTTTAAAATGCTCACATATGTGTGGCATACAGTTAAAGAGTTAAAAATACTACTTGGCTGTCTACACGCACCGAACAGCGAGGCAAACATGGTATAGTGTCATATATATAATAAATTTAGTAAGTTTCAAGTAAATCTGGTCAAAAATTGTTTTTTTTTTCATACAAACCTTAACATTCCCGTTTAATCCCCTTAACGTGTACATTTTCAAAATTGCTGGAATACATGTTTAATTATTTGCATTGGAGTGTATTTATACCAAGTTTCAAGCAAATCTAACAAAAAATATGTTCTATATAAACTTTAAAAGCCCCGTTGTACCCCCTTAAGGGTAGAATTTGAATTTTCACCACTCTTAAAAAAAGTCTTATTTTGAGTCAAATTCAAAGACTGCGTGGTCAGAATTAGGGGCCACAGATATCGTGAAACTGCCCGAAAATCAGTTAATTGTTAAATATTCGGGTTCGTGAAAAGAATACCTTAAAAAAATGATTTTATAACGACCGCCTTTTTTTATGTCATGTTTGGGTTTGTCGCGAATGTTCGTTTGTATGGCCTCGCAGGCCTTTGCGATCTCGTCACTTGCCCTCTTTCCCAAATTCTGTTCACTATTTGTAGTTATTCGGAGACCCTCCCCGCCTCGATCAACCGACGCACTTACCGTTGGGAGCATTACTTTGTTAGCACCGGCTATCGACAGCCTCGTGTCCAGCCTGTAATTATTCACGCCGTTCTGGTGGTCCTGATAAAAACTGATCGCCAGTATCAGATCGCTGAGTGGATGTTCAAGGGCGTTGCAAACCCCGACCCCGATCGTCATGCATTCTCCCAAGTTGCACGTTATTTCATCCTGGGCCTTCACGACCACGTCGTTTATCACGATTTCTACAATAGAGAGGGATAAAAAAAACAATGACGAAGTAGCACCTCCAGAACAATTTGTAATTGTTCCCCCATCCAATAGTTCAAGCACCCATTTTCATTCTTGACGCGAAATTCGATGTCGCGAACCGTGTCAATTTTTAACGAAAATCGAATCTCGAAGGTACGTACGAATGTGAAAAATAAAATGACGTTGAAATTTGCATCGTTGGAATGCAACGATTTTTGTATTACTTCATTTTTATCATTATCCAAAGTGTATTTTTCGCAAATTAAGGTTGACAAGTTTTTAAAATAATACGTAGAAACGTTTGAGCGATTTCGACAGCCTAAGTAGGCAAAAAAGATTGAGTAATTAAAAATAATCAATTTTCGTTGCAGTTCAACGATGGAACGTTCAGTCATAAAAATAAATTAAAAAAAAAAACGCACCCCATTGCAGCGGACTCATCCGCACGAGATCGAGCATATCCTGCGTCAAGGATATACCGGAAACGGTTGCCTTTCCCGTGAGATCGGTCCCCAGCAATTGCCATCTCAGATCGACCAACGAGGCGATGTGTTCGGCGCACAATTTTTGCAACTCACCCGTATCGCCACCCTCGTTCAGCTGCGACGAACAAACACGTCACTCATTCGTGTATCATCGTTTTTCGAAGGAAAAAAAAAAACAAACAAAAACGGAAAAAAGCCGACTTTTGATTTTTTTTCCGACGTGAGTATCGGGATGACCAGGTCAGAATTTCACATACAATCGATACGTGGTGTTGCCAAGTTTACGTTCTCGTTTTGTTAGAAAATATTGATAAATAATAAAGTTATTATACGGGGTGTCTCTCTTATCTCTGCCAACCAAAATAACTCGGTAATTATCGACGTCACAAAAACATGTTCCAGACAAAAGTTGTACGGTGTGAAGGGGACCATCAAATGCGACCAATTTTTTTTTTTCGGTAGAGGCGCTGACGTACAGTGAAGGTCACCTCCACTTTTTTAAATGGTATCGTACATTTTTTTCAAATATCTTGTGGAGCACCTCGAGCCGCATAAAAAACATTTTTCATTTCATTTTGATAATCGACCTTGAATGACCGTGAACGACTTTCCAACGGTACAAAAAATGCATTTTCGGTTTTTTTTTGTAGATGCCGTTTTGTTCCATATGACGGCGGTATAGCTAAAAAAAACTAATCGACCGATTCTTATGAAATTTGGTATAAACCCTAAATGTTTGTGAAAAATAAATGTGTAAAAAGTATTCTTTCATTTCAAAATGTGGGCATTTTTCGGAAAATTCTATATTTTTGTTTCAAAGCGTACGATTTCATCGATTTTCAACATTTCTCACTTTTTATTGGTTTATATTCTGCGTATGAGTGTTAATGAAAGAAAAATCTTGGTTTGTTTTTCAGATTAATTCCGCCGACGCTACGTGTCGCGCCCTCTGACAACATCCGCTGCAACCCGTTTAGAAGACCGTACCGTAGCTCCGCTATTTTCAAAGATTAATAAAAAAAAATATCACGTAACAGTCAAAAGTAGCAACAAAACATACCCTGAGTCTGAAAATGGTGAGATTTTTCTTTTTAAAAAAATCATGAAAATCGGCAAATTTTTCCTCGCCTAAAGGTATCTCCCCCCTTTAAGATAATCCTATCGCTTCAGACTAGTCATACCACTGATCGTACTTGAGACTTGTACAATTTATATTTTTAACATATGCAAAAAAAAGTGTAATAACTAAATTGTCCATGTGTAAGCTGTTTAATGAATGTTCACGTTTAATTAGAAAAATGAAAAAATAGTTATTCCAACGATTCGCGCAGTATTTCTAGGTTTGATATTTGGCAATATTGGTTCTATCTCCGTCTCTTTTTACTCAACCCGGCGAGTTTAACCGCCATGCTTGTCAACGTCGATCTGTCGAAACAATGTCAGGCGCGGGAAATATAAAGCATTGTATTCGGGCCACGACTGGTAAAAAGCGTGGAAAATTTGTGTCGGCGAAGTATGTCGGTTAAAAATGAAATATGTGTGGAAATTCGAATGAGTGAGATGAGGTTAGGACTACAGTCAGCTGTTGCCTTGCTGTCACGTCTCTTTATCGTAGCAAGTGGTAATAAATCCAATACCGGAAGTTCAAATTAAACTTGATATTACATAAAAATTAGGTCAACAAGCGTAATTTTTTCCGTGAGCACTGGATTACTACAAGCGTTAAGTATGTAAATCTGATTATTTTTAAGAATCTGACGGATTCCCACTATTATATACACTTTTGTAGCGACCGGAAATTGGGTTTTTGTATGTCGTCTCGGAATTCCTTCACAAAAATGCGCAAATTTAATACTTTTCTCTGTAATTAGGTCGATAAACGACTCTGAAATTTTACAGAAACGATTATTAATATATTTAGTGAAGCTGAAAAGAAAATGATGAAAATCCTATGTATTGAAGCCTGGCGATAGGACTACCTTAACGAAAACGTGAACGTGGCAAGACAATGTATCAATTCCTCTACTACGACCTCGTCCGAAAAAACGAACATCGGCCTTTTTTCTGATTTCCAAGCGTATCCGGACCCAACGGGTAAAATTCCTCTCTCTTTCTTTTCAAACAAGCGTTTCATTACCACGGACAACTTGTTCAACGGGCATCGATTAACAGGCACGGGTATGCGACACGGCTCTCTTCCTTCCATGTATATGCACTTGCTCTGTGTATAGTGCAGCTCCATCTCGTGATTCGTCATGTTGGCGACGTCCAGCACGAGATAGAACTGTGTCGCCCTGCGGAAGAAAAATAAACGCTTGCAACTGCCCAAAAAATCCCCGTTTATCCCCGAAATCGCATAAAACGATAATTTCACAATTTTATCCTCGAATGTGAATATTCGCGACGAATTTACTCACGTCTCCGCTGGCAGTACGTCCCAACTGGTGATCTGTATACTCGGTAACATCTCGATGGTTATGAAGACCGAGGATATCCGGCAGTAACCAGCAGCGAGACCGGCATCCCCGGAATACTTGATTTTCAATTGTCCCTCGGTGATATTCGACGCGTGCAAGGGTGTCGCCAATTTCGACAATCGACCACCGCTCGAGGTATGACTGTTGTAAAGCTGCGTACCGAGTCCGGCACGTAGGGACGACGTCAATTCGGAAGCGCGTTTTGTGTGATGCGACGGTGAGTTCAAGCGCGACGGCAACGAGCTGTGACCCGAGTGTGGCATTCCGTTGTTCGGTTGGCTCAGGTACATGTTATTGCTCATTTCTGAAATACAAGGACCGCAACGATATTATAACAATAAAAAAAACACAAGTTCTCTGCTTGTGTGAAGCATTGTTGATTGTTTTAACGTGCTACATCAACCAAGGTGGGTCAAAAATTGTATTTTCCAAAAATGTTCACCGCTAAACGTTACGAAAAAAATTTCATCACCTGCCGGCGGCCATGTTTTCGTTGTTTTTCTGTATTTTTTGGTGATTTTTTTACGCTCTCAATATATGTACCTGTGCGTTAAAAAAATGCATTTCTTTTCCCCAGATTCCTAGAAAAAAAGTTCGGAGTTTGGTCATTTTTTTCGGCCCTTTAAGTAAATGTAACCCCTTAAACCTTAAAAAATTATAAACTCAATTGTTTTCCAGCTGTGGCAACTCTTTTGCGAAAAAAATGATAATAACATAGACGATGATGTGGGCATTAATAATAATAATAATCGAAAAATGCAAACTGAGGAAGTGCCTTGCCCAGAGGGATAAAATCAACTATCATAATAAAAAATAATAATATTACGATGATAACAATGATAAGGAAAAATATTTCTGAATATTCGACAAATTTCGTGATAACGGAACTGAAATACTAACGATTTCGGCTTGCCGGAGCAATGAAATCGGTAGCAGCGTAGAGATACAAAGTGAGACTGGCACTCGCGCCAGGTTGAAGCGGCAACTGGGTCTTTAAATTCTCGTCGCTCCACTTGAATATTTTGGCCTCGGTAAGGGCGTCCAGAGTCGACTGTATGGACACTGTGATCATCTCGATTGGTACTTGTCCAACGTTTGTCAGAGTAATCGTGCATTCGGCGCTGAAAGTATCAAAAAATTCCATTCTAATGGGATTAACGGAAGTGTCACAGGGCTCAGCTGAACATTCAATTTTTTTTTCTCTCGAAAACGTTAAAGACGAATTGGTCGCGCGATAAAACGCTCCTGAATTTTTCGTCGGCTCATTGCGTTTGCCGGCAAGAGTACGATATCCAAGGTGCCGAGATTTGACGGTGCATTTAGGGTTATCGAGTCAAAATAAACAAAACATGAAGAGTGGTAAAGTATTTCGCTTATTTTGCGTTAAAATTCGAATGCTTCGTTACTTATCGAAAATGACGATTTTTACGAATTTGAAAATTTCAACATCAGGCAAGGTAACTTGGAAATATATAGTTTCAACAGTGTCTCAGAAACCAAAAATGTAAAAGAATATAAATGAATAAAGGATTTTAACCTCGGAATTTATGTTGAAAATAATATAGATACAACGTTTAGTGTCCTAACCCAAATAAAATCCAAACAAATACTTTTTGAAGCTCGCCCTATCAATTTCCATTTTTCGTGACAAAATAAAGATATTATACCCCTGAGCCAACAACAGTCGTTCAATTTTGGCGTATTTTCAATTACCGGTAAAAACGCTCATAATTCCTTAAGGGGCAACCTCCCGCAGATATAAATTTTTTTTTATTGCTTCAAAAATTCATTTAGTATCTGAAGAATATATTTCCACAGTTTGAAGCCCAATAGAAAGTCTTAAAGGTCCCTAGGAAGTCACCGAAGTGATGCCCTCCAAAAGTACCGAGAGTAAGTAAACGAGCGCGCGGCCTTTGCGGCCTCTACCTTTTAATTTCTTAGCCAAACAAGTTTGCTAGTTTACTTTTTGAATAATAAGTACATAATAGTAGGGAACATCCGACGATGGTGAAGCAAAATTTTTTGTACTTAAAAATGAATAAAAATGAATTAAATTTTTTTTATGTATTTCAAGACTTTATTTATCAAGCCCAACAACTTTTATATTTATATCTTTCATAAAATCCTCAAAAAAAGATCGCGCAAATAGCGTTTTTTCGTGGCTCCAAAGTGGACTGGCCCCTTTAGCTTGGGTAATTATAAATCGCTCTGAACTCCACTTTTCAAGAACGAAAACTTCAATCGAGTTTTTCTCGAAACGTGTTTTTTTTCCGTGCCGTGGAATGTAACTCAAAAAGTAAAGAATCAATCAACTTGAAATTTTTTACAAATATTCTTCAACTTATCGGCCTTTGCAGAAACCTAAAATTTCGTATAAATTGTTTTAATAAATATTGTTTTTAACAATTTGTTTATTAAAAAAAAAATGTTTTCTTTCTTTTTGTCCTCAAATTTTCTGGAAACTACAAGGACCTGGGCGTTTCACGGCGCAAACTCTAAGAGCCAAGTTCGAGCACCCCTAGCGCCGCCATTCTGTTTTTTTTCACTCATGAACATTTTTTTGTATGCATTTGAACGTCAATATTATTATGTAATTTGTTTAATTGCAATAAATGCTCTCAATTTTTTGTAAAAAAATATTGAAAAACCTGTTGTCTGGAGGACGTTCCCCCCTTAAGGAAGCCGAAAAGCCGATTTTTTTATTCTTGAAATTCTCATTATTTTGGTTTAAATATCAAGAAGGAACGGCCAAAACTTGGCGCCTCGGATATCGTACTATCCCCCGTTTACCTCTCACCGCCGTAGAGCGATATACTCGCGCTCGTCACGATATTTTCGCCCGAGCTGAAGCTCGCCGTTTGCGGCAAGCTCGTGGCAACGTCGATCTTCGGTAGAGCCGGGACGACCTCGACCGAGTATTGCGGATGGGGCATGGCCTCCATGTTTTTCAGTCGACAATTCGACTTGACGCCGAGTGTGTGGGTGCTGAAGCCCAAAATCTCGAGATCCCCGACTTCCTTAGGTGTGCCGGCCAACGTTACGGCGATCGGGCCCGACTCGGCTGGGAGCGTGATACTCTCAGGAAGCGACTCGAAAACTATTCCGCTCGTCAGCAGCCGCATGTTCGAGACGTTCAGCTCGAAGGGCAACGGATTTATCAGCTGCATGGAAACTTCGCAGATGTCGCCTTCCACCCACAAGTAATCTTGAAGAAGAAACGAAGATAAACAATTCGTCAAACTGCACTCGCGATGAGAATCTTGAGAAAAGTGTTTCGTTGCGTCGTCACTGGCATTGAAGAGACGAAACATTCTTCTTCGCGTTGATGGACTGAGAATTCGTAGTTTTCCAAATTAAAGGGAGGTACCTGAGTAAACGGCGAGAAAAACAGGTAAACTTCGGGAATTTTTATCTCAAAAACTAATGTTTCGATTGGATCCGGGGTTTTTTTTATTGCAAAATATGTACATTGAGGTATGTTGAGGAATTGAAAAAAAAAAATTCGCTGACTGGAAGCGATTCAAACGCGATTATCTCGAAACAGTTTTTCAAAGTCGGTGCCAGATGTATCTCGAAAACGGCTGGTCCGATTTTGTCCAAATTTGGATGCAATATTCTTCGATAGTTTTTCTCGTTCGCCACGGAGGGGTTTTTCATTTTATTGCACCATTGCTTTTTTATGCAATGTGTATGCAATCCAAAATCGTCGGAAATTGCGAACGAAAAACGAATGTTGAATTAAAACGGTCGCAATTCCGTCTAAAATGAAAATTTCAAAAAAATCCTACGTGGCGAACGAGAAAAACTATCGAAGAATATTGTATCCAAATTTGGAAAAAATCGGACAAGCCGTTTTCGAGATACATCTGGCACCGACTTTGAAAACTATGTTTCGAGATAATCGCGTTTGAATCGCTTCCAGTCAACGAATTTATTTCAAAAAATTCCTAAACATACCTCAATGTACATATATTCCAATTTAGAAAAACCCGGAACCAATCGATACATTAGTTTTTGAGATAAAAATTCCCGAAGTCTTGAGATGAAAATTCTCGTCGTCTACTCAGGTCCCCCCTCGAGGGGGGAGATACCTTTAGGCGAGGAAAAGTGTACTGATTTTTGTGACTTTTTTTTAAGACAAGATTTCTTCACCATTCTTGAGACTTAGGGTATGTTTTCTTTCTACTTTTGGCTGTTGCATGGTATTTTTTTCAATCTTAAAAAATGGCGGGAGTTTAGCTAAAAAACTTATCAACCGATTCTGATGAAATTTGGCATAAATATTTTCAACCTTATTGTCTAAAACATGACATTAAATGTTTTTGAAAATAAAAATAAAAGTATTTTTATTGCATAATGTAGCCATTTTTTGTGGAAAATTCACTTTTTTTTGTTTCAAAGCGTACCATTTCATTGATTTTCTATATTTCTTACGTTTTCTTGGTTCATATTCTACGTATGAGCGTTAATGAAAGAAAAATCTTCGTTGGGTTTTTTTTCAGATCAATCCCGCCGACGCTACGTGTCACGCCGTCTGACAATGTCCGCCGCAACCCCTTTAGAAGACCGTGCGACACCTCCGCCATTTTTAAAGATTAATAGGCAAAAAAAAATACCTTTTTAACAGCCAAAAGTAGTAATAAAACGTACCGTAAGTCTTAAGATTGGTGAAGAAATCTTTCCTTTTAACGAAAAATCATGAAAATCCGCATTTTTTTCCTCGCCTAAAGGTATCTTCGCCCTTAACGTATTCCTTTCGCGGAGGGGCGCATTTTGTAAATTACACCGGCGCTTAATGAAAATAAGTTACGACCAATTATTATATCCAACGATAAACTGAAATAAAAAATCGTTCAAATTTAGTTGATTCAGATATTTTTACATTTTCTCTGAAAATGTCTCGGCCACGAAAATTCTTCTGCTAGTCACATTTTTCCAAGTTTTATCATTAATATTTTCTTCGGACATTCGGTATCGCCTGTTTTCATTGGCGGTACGGAATCTTCAGCATTTTTTACACGCAGAGAGCAGGTTATAGCACACATCTAGAGTTATTTAATGTATAAATTATTAGAAAGGAATATGACCAGCGGATATCCCCATAAAGTGCCGTATAAATTAGACGATTTTTGGAGCCGTAATTTTTTGCTGAAAGTTCGTTAACATGACTTGAAATTTTACTAGCACACTCAGAAATTCCTTGGCTTTTCCAGGTTTTCCACACAGGTTTTTCAAATACTCCAGAGAGATTGGAGTCAAATAACATAATTTTTTTTACGAACGAATATATTAAAATTTTGAAGAGTAAGATAAACAATTAAAAATAATGAAATTCGAAAAATAATTTAAACACTTTAGAGTGAACAAAATACATCAAAAGCAAATACAGAACCGCTTCTTTATTGTAAACAAATTTTTATGTCGGTGCCAATAAATAAAAATTAATTATAAACACTTGTCTAAAATAATAATTGTGTGGTTGTGTATCGATATATCGAATGCAAACGTGTAGAGCTTTAGAGTAAAATAGTTTTCAGTTTTTAAGATTTTCGATGTTTGCCACTGACATCACTTTTTTGTATACAATGAAGAATAATATGAATATTAAAAATATACAAAAATATTATTTTTTATACTTTGCAGTCTTTTTTTCAAGTCGGTTTCATTTTTCGTAATTCGTGCAAAAAGTAACTTCGGGAAAAACGTCACAGAATTTTCAAAATTCCCTGATTTTTCCTTTATTATTTCAGGCGGCAAGAAATATTCCGAGTTTCCCGGGTTTTCCATACACGTAACAGCCATGATTTTTACTTCGTTGTCGACGAAAATCAGTTAATCGTTAAATATTCGGGTAAAATGAATACCTCAATGGGCAACGTAACGCAATGTCGAGGTAAATCACGTTACTCACCAACTTTACTTTTCGATGTATTTTTTCTCTCCAATGAACCAAAGTTTATCGGGGTGAAGAGAAACGGGCCGTGATCTTCCTTGATACGTTCAATTTTTTGAGGCTGCAAATGAGGCTGCAGATTCTTCAGCGCGAACAACTTCGTCTTGGGAATGTTCGTCAAATTTGCCGGAGGTATGACAATTCCGGAATCTAAAACCTATCGATTGAAGGCGCAACGCAACATCATTCTCGGTTATTGATTCCTTTTTGATTTGTCAATACTACATCGAGCTACATTTTTACTGTATATGCACTGTATAAATATTAAGGTGGTTAAAAAAATCGATTTTTTTTCTTCAACGGAAAATTTAATTATGTTAAGAAAAAGAAAGTTTTGCAAAATTTGAGGGTTCTAAAGAAATTTTTAGTTAGTGCTCAAACGCTTCTTTCATGTTTTTTTTTTCATGATTATCGGAGTATTAATTTTTTTCTCTATCTATCTCAAATTCTCTATTCTATCTATCTCAATCTCTATCTATCTCAAATTCTCTATTCTATCGACAAAATAACTAATATTTGGAGCGAAGCCGGAATAGGAATTTCTCAACCTTGCATCAATTTCAAAAGGTTACAAAAATTACGATTGGAGTGGGCAGCATTGAAAAGAAATTATTTATGTAAAAATCAAACTGATCATATCAAGAGTAAACATTTTTGAGAACATTATATTATTATGTCTATTAGCGGAGAAAAAAAATTGACGAAAAATCGAAAAAAAAATTAAGTGTCGTTTGAGCACTACCTAAAAGAAGTTTTAGGCCTCTCAAATTTTGCATGAATTACTTTTTCATAACGTAGTAACATTTTCCGTTGAGTACCGCGAAAAAAAATCATTTTTTTTAACGACTCGAATATATATACAGGGTGTCTTGTTATGAATGGATAATCCTGCAACTGTCGATAGGTCAGATCATATCCTACTATATGCTGGAATTTCAGTTTCGTAAAAGTCCCACGGTTTTCGAAATTTCGGGTTTTATGTTATTTTTTGAAAAAAAAGCATCTGCTTTTGGTTTTCGCATGCCATTTCTACACGTTATATGAATCGACAATGACTAAGCAACTTTTCAAAGTAATTTGCACGATATGCGTAGTACTTTTTTTTTACACCGCAGGCTATCGAAGTCACATGTTCGATATGGTTTGTATGGGAATAATTCGAATTCCCATACATTTGTATGAAAATTTGGGTATAAAATCATGAGCGAATTTAACAATTTTTTTCGTATGAAAAAGTGATTCACGAGTAAAATTAATTACACATCTATTCAGTATGAATATCAAGCTGTTAGCATTTTTTTTCTCGATGTACAAAATGGCCGACTACTAATATTTTCTTTTTTTTAGGCGCTCCGTGGCGTGACATTTAGCATCCATAATTTTTTACCTAGAACAAAAAACAAAAATTCTCGTCAATCTACATTAGAATACTTAGAGAAGTACGTACGGAAATTAAAACATATTGTTTTATTCAAAAGTAGTAGGTATTTGAACTTAAGAAATGAATTTTCAGTGAAAAATTTCGTTATAACTGCTCATAAACTGCTCATAAAATGAAAAGTTTTCGATTAATCAGAAATTCCGTACGTACTTCTCTGCGAAATGCAATTAGGAACATAACCATTAAATTCTGAATTAAATCGAGTGAAAATTGTTGAAGTTATTTGTCACGCCAATTGGAAAAAAGCTGTTTCGAGAAGTTTCGAGTAGTCGGCCATTTTGTACATCGCAAAAAATATATATATATATTTTTTCTAACACCTTGATATTAATTCTAAACAGATGTGTAATTAATTTTATGAGTGCATCACTTTTTTATACGAAAAGAAATTGTTAAAACCGCACATGACTTTATACCCGTTACTGTGGCCTAAGGCCTTAACATTTAAGTTTAAAAAGAAGACTTTTCTAGATACAACGCATTACCAAGAGTATTTTTTAAAAAACCGGGTCGAAAAATCTTGTCATTTGTAGAAATGTCACGCGAAAAACCAAAAGCCGATTTTGAAAAGATGATTTTTATCTCGAAAACCGTGTGACTTTTACTAAACTGAAATTCCAGCATATAGGACATGATCTGACCTATCGACAGTTGCAGGATTGTTCATTCATAACAGGACAGCCTGTATATACGTATATAATTGCAACAAACGACACAAGCTCTACGCACAAGAGGAACTGGTGCTCCCTCGCATTGTTGGGAGACGGCTTGAAGCTGAAGAGCGATTTCCTTACGCTCGTGTGGGCTAAGATAATTGTACATGGTTTGGAGCAGGAATGTCATGTGTCTCGTCGCCAGAGCAGGATGTCCCATTCTGTTTGCAGCGACTACGAGCTCGTTTATCACCTGGATTTGTATCGCTGGCCAGCCTCTACGTCCGTCTGAATACACGTTGTTATTTTAAAGACAAAATCCACGCTCTCACGCAAAATTTCGTCGAAATTATCCAACCGTGCAATTTTCTCATCCATAATCGTTTTCTTTTCGATTATTTACCAGTGGACATGTCCGCCGGATCGAGGGACAATTTGAAACCGGATGTAGCTTGGAGCATCAGATTGTAGCATTGCTGCCAATCGGGTTTGGGATTGTTTTTGGCGACGTGTCTCGTCGCAGCCAATCGAAGGCAAAACGAAGATTTTCTCGAGAATCCGAAGGACGAGTAGAGCTGGGACAACGTGGTGAAGCGATCAATCTGCAACAGGTAGAAATACGTTGGTTTGGACCTGTACCATTGAGACTGCGCGTCCATTGTCTTTTTTTTAACTGTAAAACGTTACACTTCGCGGTATACCGAAGTCTACATCGTTTTGGAACGCATCGAAAGAGCTTTTTTTTTTTAGTTTTCAATCTTTTTACTTTACCTTCTCTTGATCGCTCATCGTCAAGTTAATCAATACGACGTTGTTGAGAAAGGATGCGGCTTGCAGAATACAATTTTGCTCTATGGATATCCTGGTGGCTTTGAAGCTCGCCTCGGTCTCGACGATACCGGCGTTTTGGTATTTGCTGTAGTGCACTATGGCCTCGCGATACTTCTTAGGTATTTCCTCGGGTGACAAAATATTTGGCATCTCAGTCTTAATCTCCTCGATCGCAGGGGGCACCGGTAGAGGCGCGGCGGCCTGCGAGCCGCGACTGAAAAATAGAAACTGTGCGCTCAGTGTCGTCGAGGCCGACGGTACCTCGTGCAACGCATCGTGAGTACCCTCCCATTTCAATTTCCAAAAATATTTGTTTTCGATGGCTTCACCATTTAGCTATATTCGCTGGAAATTTCATTGAAATATTCCTGAAATTGAATTTTGAAAATAATTTTTTGAATTTTGAAAATAATTTTTTGAATTTTGAAAATAATTTTTTGACTTTTGAAAATAATTTTTTGAATTTTGAAAATTATTTTTGGAATTTTGAAAATTATTTTTTAAATTTTGAAATTAATTTTTCGAATTTTGAAAATTATTTTTTTGAATTTTGAAAATTATTTTTTGAATTTAGAAAATAAATTTTTGAATTTTGGAAATAATTTTTTGAATTTTGAATATTATTTTTTGAATTTTGAAAATTATTTTTTGAATTTTGAAAAAAAAAATTTGAATTCTGAAAATAATTTGTTGAATTTTGAAAATTATTTTTCTTCAATAGACCATTTTTTGGCATATCAAATCAACTGCGTACTTCTCGAAAACCTTTTTAGAGACCTACAACCTAAATCTATCAAAAATGATTTTGGATAACAATAAAAATGGACAAAAATGAAAATAAAAAAGAATTTTCGTTGCATTCCAACGATGCAAACTTCAACAATATCTTTAAACGCGTCTTCTCGAAACACTGTTCTTAACGTCGAAAGACATTGCATCTCGAGGACCACTCGGTGGATTGTTTCCAAATTTGCAGGACATACGTCGAGAAACATTTTAAGATCGTTGACGTTCTCACTTTTTCAAAATGGGGTCATTTTTTAATAGTGACGTAAAAACGACTTTTTGCATACATTTTATATGCTCGAGTTTCAATACGTCGCGATGTTGTTGAAAAAAATGATTTAAAAAATCGACGATCGTCAACGACTCGCATTTATTGTTAATTTGAATAACCCGTTTGGTTTTTGGATTTCAGATGGACCGTTTACGGGGTACCACCACTCTAGGATTTTTGAAGAAATCGTTTTTGTATTGCTTAAGCAATGCTTTAACATAATCAAAACGCGTTTTTGTCGAAACGACTTTTTTCCATTTTAGCGATTATTTTATGGATTAGTTTGAAATTTTGACGGTAGCTTCATCTCCTTTATAGAGGTATGTAGGGGTTTTGCGATTCACTGTAAACTTTTCATTTTATAAACAATTTACTGCTCATTCTTTAGCAAAAAATCGAAGTTTTTGTCAAAAGTGCACCATTTGTACAAAATTTGAATAAATAAAAAATCCCTATGTACTTCTATAGCCGATGGTATATAGATTTTCAATTTCTTTGGTTTTCTATTCCAGATCTTATATTCCACGACACATTGGTCCGCTACTGAAAATGTTTTTTTTTTTTTAAGATTAATTCGAAGATTGTCTTACACACCGCCATTTCGTACAAGAATAATTTTAAAAAAATGTCTATACTTAAATATATGCTGAATAATCCCTATTCCTTTCATCATACTGCCAAAAAAAAATCGTCAACGTAAGGCCTTCTTTTTGGCCGCTAGAGTGGTGTCACCCCTTAAGCTGGAGTGTCAACCGCCAGTCGTCTCGAAAAAATTTCATCTGCCGGCTGCCCTGTTTTTGTTGTTTTTCCGTATTTTTCGGGTATTCTTTCAAAGGCTCTCACTATGTACCTTTGTGTTAAGGCCTTAGGCCACAGTAACAGGTATAAAATCATGTGCGAATTTAACCATTTTTTTCGTATGAAAAAGTGATTCACTCATAAAATTAATTACACATCTATTGAGTATGAATATCAAGCTCTTGGAAAATATACATATTTTTTTTCGATGTACAAAATGGCCGACTACTCGAAACTTCTCGAAACAGCTTTTTTCCAATTGGCGAGACAAATAACTACGACGATTTTCACTCGATTTACTTCAAATTTAAAAGTTATATTCCTAATTGCATTTCGCAGTGAAGTACGTACGGGATTTCCGATTAATCGAAAACTTTTCATTTTATGAGCCGTTTATGTGCAGTTATAACGAAATTTTTCACTGACAATTCATTTCTTCAGTTCAAATACCTACAACTTTCGAATAAAACAATATTTTTTTAATTCCGTACGTACTTCTCTAGGTATTCTAATGTAGATTGGGGAGAATTTTTGTTTTTGTTCTAGGTAAAAAATTGTGGATGCTAAACGTCACACCGCAGAGCGCCTAAAAAAAACATAACAAAAGAAAATATTAGTAGCCTGCCATTTTGTACATCGAAAAAAAAATATATATATTTTCTAACAGCTTGATGTTCATACTAAATAGATGTGTAATTAATTTTATGAGTGAATCACTTTTTCATACGAAAAAAGATTGTTAAGTTTGCCCATGATTTTATACCCGTTACTGTGGCCTAAGGCCTTAAGGGGAGAGTAGGGGTTTCAGCGTGAAAAAAAAACACTTTTTTGCAAATTTTTTATGGTGTTGAAGTTTGCATCGTTGGAACCCAACGAAAGTTTCGTTTTACATTTTATTTTCCATATTTTTATTGTTGCAGGAGATCTTTTTTGATATATTCATAATATAGATCGCTAAATAAATATCTTTAAAAATAATTGAAGAAATTTGGTTGGTGAGATGTGCCAAATGAAATTAAATTCATTGCAGTCCAACGATGCAAACTTCAGCATCGTGAATTTTTTTCATCTGCATGGGTAGAGTAAATTTATTGAAACCTTTTGTCCATTGTTAAGTGTAATTTCATGAACATTCCGTGACAATTGTACGCAAAAATATCCACAAACAAGCCGGTGCCGCGTTTTTCTCGAAACCGCTTTTTCAAAGTCCGTGTTCACTGCCATTTGAAAACTACATGACCGATTTACTTCAAACTTGGTACACACTTTCTACATATAAAACACCTCCGCCCCAACGGTTAGTTTGAGATTTTTTTTACATTGAGGGGGTTTTCCACCCCGAAAATGGCGGAATTTTTCGTGAAAAATAGCACTTTTCACTTTACATGACCACCAAAAATTTAGAAATTAAAAAAAAAATTATCAAAGACCGTTGGGGGGAGGATCTGATGATACTTTGGCTCAATTTTAATCGTACTTGATTTCGGATAATTTCTAGCTGAGATAGTAGCGTTCTTGGAAAAGCTTCGTCACCGACTTGTTTGTGGATAATTTCGCGTACAAATTTCACGCAATGTTCTTGAAATGACACTTAACAATGTACAAAAGGTTTCAATAAATTTACTCTATCCATATAGATGAAAAAAATTCGCAAAATAGTGTTTTTTTTTTCACGCTGAAACCCCTACCCTTCCCTTAAACAAAATGCCACTTCTTTCACCGACCCTTTCCCAGAACCAAAAATCGCAATATGGCCATTTTTTCTGCCTCTAGGTAGATGTAGCCCGTTAAATTGGGAAGAAAAACCCATAGAGATAAACAGAAAAGTTAAATAGGGAAGAACGTTATCGCACCGCTGTTTGCCAGGGCTTCCTTCCTGGAGTGAGGAATTTCTCTGCAGCGGCAAACTTCTGCACATATCGGGATAGAGGACAAGAGTGGAAGCGGCGCAGAGGCCCTCCCAGGCGGCTCCGAGCCAAAGCCAATCGTTGACCGCCTGGAGAATGCCGGCGGCCGAATTGTAATGACTAAGAGCATCCGCGCACAATCCGGCCTGAAGACACAAGTCGCCCAGATGCTTGGTCATGCGCCCGACGCATCTTTTTCTGTTATTGCGCGATTCCATGTCGAGACCGATGAAGTCTTTCTTCTCGAAGGGCGCCACAATCAGAGACACGCGGTCGATCTTTTCTCTGGATCGCTCGAGCCTCTTGGACTCGAGGATCCAGAACAGCATGTTGAGGCACTCCGTTATCTGGGCCTCGAGTTCGGCGCAAGAATCGTCCGAGAAGAAGATACCTCTGGTCTTGAAGTTGGCGGGCGTCGTGTAGCCGTCGGGTGGCTCTTTATGGCTCTCCGATTCCGTCGGTCCGAATAGAACGGCGCGCGAATCGTACAACGTCGCGGAATATCTGACTTTGAGAGTTTCGTGCAGACGACAGAGCTCGTTGAGCTCCGTCTGATCGTCGTACTTGCCGAACGTGACGAGGCCCAGTAGCCTGCGGTGGGTCTGAAAGTCGCCCCAGTCGCTGTTCTCCACCGGATGCTCCCTGACGAAACGCGTGAATATTTCGCGCGTCATTCCGCTCGAGTCTATCATCGTGAAACGACTGCCGCTCTTGGCTATGCGCTCGCAGAGTCGCGACAGGACTTTTTGCTTTATTTGCGTACCTATCGGCCTGAGGAGGACCAGAAGGGCCCCGTGATCGTGGGCCGTCTGCTCGTAGTCGGGAAACGACATTTTTCGAGCACTTTTACTTTTTCTACGGGACGATTTCAATAATATCAATTTTGTACGGTCGCGTGTGCTGTCATTTTTCTTTTGAGGTTATGTAGCTTCATCAAAATCCACGAGTTTGTTTCTACACCTTTAGGCACACTCGCGATACACATCGTGTGACACTTTGTGCAAAAAGTTACCCGTTTTAGTTCTACGCAGCTTGAAAAACGTAAGTTTTCTCGTTATTTCTTCAATTATTATGCCGGAGCGCGTAGTCGCACCTGCGGATTTCACGCTTTATTGTTTCGTCTAGTTTTCACATTGCGTGATATTTTGGCGATTAGATTTATCGTAGCTACTCGAGGGTGACAATCGTGTTGTCTTTATTGCGGGGCTGGGAACTTTGAAAGAGTATCGCGACGTGCAGTATTGTGACAAATGTCATTCGCCGAGTGCGTGTAGCGGGGATAGCGGGTGTCCCATTTTCATCGACAATCGTCCCTCGAGTATTCTTAAAATTGTCGATGACGCGCAAATTTGTTTCAGACGAAAGGATAATGGTTTCGGGACGGCCGTTATCAGGTGTGAGCTAATTTTGTTCTATGTGGACACTTAGAGGACGTACGAAGGTCAACTTTGTTTTGGCAGAAGTTCCGGAAACCCAGGTAGCAATTTTCAAAAAGTTGTCCAAAAGTCGGCTAAAAGGGTGCCAAATGCCCGCCCGGAAGTTATCTTAAAGTCAACAACCATCCAAAAAGATAACTGTTGGACGCATGATAACTTATAGGTAACTTCCAAACGGACAGTTGGTATCCATTTGGACAACTAATAGATAACTATTTTTAAATTGCTACCTGGGAAGGTCCTACCTCCGATCGGGCTGGAATTTTGCACTGACCTTTCTTTTAATATCTCAAGAGAGTCCCTAAAAGGATTTTTGGCGACGCGCGGTCGTTTTCAAGATATGGATTTTTTATGTTACTTTTTTCATTCCGCTCCTGCTAAAGGGTGTCTCAAAATGACCTGATGTTGTTTAAATCGCGCGCCATTTTGTGGCGAACATAGAGTACTAATATTTGACAACAGTGGCGAGAGTCTAACTCGGTAGCGAGATTTTTCGTTATCGTTAGCTAGCGACAACCAATCGCGTGCACGATCACAGAAGAATGTTTTCAAATAAATAACACGTTTTATTATCGGGAGGGTAGGGATTTCAGCGTGAAAATAAAAACACTTTTTTGCGATTTTTTTCATTTATATGGATAGAGTAAATATATTCAAACATTGTTAAGTGTCATTTCAAGAACATTCCGTGAAATTTGTACGCGAAAATATCCACAAACATGCCGGTGACAAAGCTTTTCCAAGAACGCCTTCGGACAAACACGATTTGCGGTGTTCACTGTATCTCAGCTGGAAATTATCTGAAATCAAGTACCATTAAAATTTAGTCAAAGTATCATCAAATCCTCCCCCCAACGTCTTTGGGAATTTTTTTTTTTTTTCATTTCTAAATTTTTGGTGGTCATGTAAAGTGAAAAGTGCTATTTTTCACGAAAAATTCCGCCACTTTGGGGGTGGAAAACCCCCTCAATGTAAAAAAAATCTCAAACTAACCGTTCGGGGGAGTTTTTTTATATGTAGAAAGTGTGCACCAAGTTTGAAATAAATCGGTCATGTAGTTTTCAAATGGTAGTGAACACAGACTTTGAAAAAGTGGTTTTGAGAAAAACGCGTTTGAAGTTTTAGCTGTCGGAGCTACAGTGTTAGAGGAGCGGGACTAAATAGTCAATAACTTCGAGAGTTTTGCTCCGATTAACTTGAAATTTTGGGATTATCTTCTTGAAATGTTTAACTATAAGGAAAGAAAAACAAAATCGATTTTTCAAAACTGCAAACCCCTACCCTCCCCTTAATAAATGAAAATGTCAGGTCATTGTAAGACACCCTATATATGTATGTGCTGACGGGCTCGGCTCCGGCTATACCTATATATGCGGCCCGCAAGGTTCTTGCCGCAACGCATCTGACTAAGGCTTGCCAGCTCCCGTTTCGTGTTATCAACGATTTGATAAGATAAATAAAGGACCAAGGATGAAAATAAGGAACATAATGGTGTTTTCAATAAAATGCTCTGTTATGGTATCAGTAGCGACGTTTATTAATAAAAAGAGCAACTTTAATTCGCAACGTATCGTAGTCGTGTATACAAGGCCTTATATACACTTGTAGCGGGCGAAAGGACGTGATTCTCTTGATTTTTTTTCGACGGGACAATACATTTTTATTGAAAAACTGTAAACAACATCGATTAGTACATATTTTCATGTACTTGTACAATATTTTTTATTAAAAAATATTTCAAAATGGCGGAACTCCAGCTGTCTTCCAGGAGCGCCTTCTTTTGAGCATCCGTTGCGGTGGACATGATAACTCGAGAACGGTTCATCTGAAAACAGAATTTAAAAAAGATTTCATTTGCATATTGCATTGGCTTGGGCCTGGACCAAGGATTTGTAAAAATGTCGATTAAACAAAAATGACGATAATTTTAATTTTAAAAATAATTTTCTTACGTGCTAAATTTTCGGTTTTTTGTTACAAAAATATTGTTTTCAACAAAATTCAAAATCCTTCATTCAGGCCCTAGCTATTATGATAATAAATAAATGATATAAATTTGGTGTCGATCGGATTAATAGTTTTTTTAGTAATCGTTCACCGCAAAGGTGTTTATCAAAAAAAAGATTCTGAGATAATCGCGTTTAAGATTCAAGTATGTTTCTATTACATTTAAAGTAGTTCTGTAGGTACACGTATGAGCCAAAAGTTTCGGTCGAAGCGTATAGTCACGCCCAATGCTTATACGATGCTGTTGGTTGTAATTTTTTACAGAGCTTGTACCCTCTGTATGTCCCATACATTCGTTGAGCTTCCTACGATCCGTCTTTCCCGAAATATTTTATATAAATAAAAAAAGCGCGAAAATGTCAACCCAAATGCGATAGAAAGGAATGTTTACAAGAAAAAAAGACGCTTGCTAAAAGACTGAAATCCGTGGCAGTCATGTGTCAAGCAAATGCGGCTAAACGCGATGAGAATAACCATAACCTCAACGATCAGCAACAAAAAATCGCTGTCGAAGGACGTCGGATCGTGGATTTACAACATCTTGCCGACAGTTTAAATTGTATTCGCCGTAACAAAGACAAATACATGCATAAATTGAACAAATTAAATTTGTTCTCAGAATAAATTTATTTCACATCCGTCTTAGAATTACTAGAACTCGAGGGAAAAAAACACGCTTCGAGTTCCCAGAACACGCGCCGATCAGCTGGCTGCAGCGTACACTGTTGCCAATCCGTTACAGATGGTTGGGCCCGAGTTCGGTGTGGAATAAAATTACCACTTTTCATAAGTCGATATCTCCGAAACTAAACGGTCAAAGTTTGTCATTTTTTAAAAATCAATCCCACAATAGTACTGCATACACGTGTGATTTTATTTTGAAATCCTAAGATCCGTTTAGAACCTATATCGAGAAATGCGAGCAGTCCTATCGGTTTACGTGTTAGGTATAGGGACCGCGTACAAAAATATCCATATTCAATTGCAATTATCTCATGAACTAAACGGTGAATCGAATTGAATTTTTTGACATCAGTCCATGAAGGTCATATCTACACCATACGTAGATTTCAGCCAATTCCTAAGATTTGACCAAAACTACAGAACTACCTTAAAGTTGATTTATTCATACTAACATGGAGTCGTCGATTCCAGGGCCATACAGAAATCCTTCTGCATCCTCTGCAGCCTGTAAAACATTGATTCGATACTGCCTACGAGCCATTCCTCCTTCTCTTGTGGCTGCTTGCGCTTGCTGCTCGGCCACAAGGCACTACGATGTGCAGGAAAAAATTGAAAACTAAGACTTATTCAATTGAGTACCTGCTAAGAGTAACGTTTAAAGGCTGGTAACTGAATTGAAGAATGGTTAAAAATTGGTCGATTATTTTTTTCAACGTATTCCTTTTGCGAAGGGCCGTGTTTTGTGGGTGTATAAGCAGGGCCCTTCCGAATCATTGGTAAATTACAGTGGCGCTTTATAAAAATAAGTCACAATTATTAAACCAACGATAAACTGGAATAAAAAATTTTGAACCAAATTTAGTGGATTAAAACATTTTTACATTTTCTCTGAAAAGACGGAGGTACGAAAGCTCCATATTTTACGTGATTACGTGATCACCGAGTATTATGTAAATTTTATTTTTTAATCAAATTGTGAACAAAACCACTTTTTTGTCATCCCCTCCCTCAGAAAAAATGGTGACCACGCCAATGTATGTAAGCAAGACCATCAGATAGAAACGTAGAGGGCGTTCCGAATACGATTCTCACCGAGACTGTACACGCCGGAGCCCGATCGTTCTTAAACTTCCGTGCATGCGCGAACAGTCCCTGCGATACCCACGAAGAAAGACCTTCGCAATTCGAACGAAAATTAAGCCTCGGCAATAACCTTCGCATCAATCCGTAAACAATCCTGGCTGTAGAAAAACGTTCTCGACGTCAACAGGACGACCGTGTGAGCGATTGAGTGCACGAGGTTATGTACGAACGATGGGAATTGCAGACGACACGTTCATCCGGTCTTTCGAACTGGAATCACGAACGTGCGCTCTGACGCTCTATCAGCAAAAAATAGGGGACGTAAACTGTGTAGTCTGGGACGCGTCGTTGGTACTCGCGAAGTATCTCGATACCTGTTGTCGTAATGACAAATACGGCAAAGATTGGTTGCGCGAGAAGAGTATCGTTGAATTAGGCTCGGGAATTGGTTGCGTTGGAATGACCGCGGCGTGCCTTGGGTACATATATATGTATACGTTATATACACACCCATATATACAGGGTGTCCTGTTACGAATGGATAATCCTGCAACTGTCGATAGGTCAGATCGTGTCTTACTATATGCTGGAATTTCAGTTTAGTTAAGCCTTAGGTCACAGTAACGGGTATAAAAACATGTGCGAATTTAACAATTTTTTTCGTATGAAAAAGTGATTCACTCATAAAATGAATTACACATCTATTTAGTATATCAAGCTGTTAGAAAATATATATTTTTTTTTGCGATGTACAAAATGGCCGACTACTCGAAACTTCTCGAAACAGATTTTTTCCAATTGGCGTGACAAATAACTTCAACAATTTTCACTCGATTTACTTCAAATTTAAAAGTTATGTTCCAAATTGCATTTCGCAGGGAAGTACGTAGGGAATTTCTGATTAATCGAAAACTTTTTATTTTATGAGCAGCTAATGAGCAGTTATAACGAAATTTTTGCAACTTTTGAATAGAACAATATTTTTTAAATTCCGTACGTACTTCTCTAGGTATTATAACGTAGATTGACGAGAATTTTTGTTTTTTGTTCTAGGTAAAAAATTTTGGATGCTAAATGTCACGCCGTGGAGCGCCTAACAAACCCAAACAAAAGAAAATATTAGTAGTCGGCCATTTTGTACATCGAAAAAAAATATATGTATTTTCTAACGGCTTGATATTCATACTAAATAGATGTGTAATTAATTTTATGAGTGTATCACTTTTTCATACGAAAAAAAATGGTTAAATTCGCACACGATTTTATACCCCCGTTACTGTGGCCTTTAAGTCCCAGTTTTCGATATTTGGGGCTTTATGTTATTTAAAAAAAAATCATCTGCTTTTGGCTTTTCGCATGCCATTTCTACAAATGATAACTCTTTTTGACCCGGTTTTTTGAAAAATGTTATTTGCGAAAAAAAATAACGTACAACCCATAATTACTAAAACCGTGGGACTTTTACTAAAGTGAGATTCCAGCATATAGTAGGACATGATCTGACGTATCGTCAGTTGCCGGATTATCCATTCATGACAGAACACCCTGTATATATATACGCACACATATTATTTTTTACTAGGATTTGTTCAAACCCAAACTAAATTTCTCCAATACTTGTTTTTCAAACTCGAATATATTTAATTATATATCGTATCGAATATATTATATATCGATGTATATATATATATATATATATATATATATATATATATATATATATATATATATATATAATTT
Source organism: Ophion ellenae (assembly GCA_963210295.1). Taxonomy (NCBI): domain Eukaryota; kingdom Metazoa; phylum Arthropoda; class Insecta; order Hymenoptera; family Ichneumonidae; genus Ophion; species Ophion ellenae. The sequence goes on along the minus strand of OY723396.1, from coordinate 23,809,583 downwards.
GCCATTTATAATTATTTATGATATTTATAATGATCAAACTCGAATATATTTAATTATATATCGTATCGAATATATTATATATCGAATTATATTTTATATATATATATATAATTTGCCATTTATAATTAGTCGGCCGGTTAAAAAGTGCCTACACGAAGTTTGTGTGCCAAACAAAATATCAGAACGCCGATTCCCAAGGCGTGCTTTTTCGAACAAAAATAGCCGATCGTTCACACTTTTTACAATTTTACGATAAATGATCCGATGAAATAATCAATCGTATTTTCGTGATTAAAATCGGTGAAAAAAAATGTTTCCAGAGCTCGAGTAGTCTCCACAGATTTAGCCTGCGCATTGCCGATACTAGAGAAAAATATCGAGCGTAACGAGGACCAGTGGAAAAAGAGCGGCGGTTCCGTTCGCGCTAAAGTCTTGGAATGGGGCAGCGACGTCCCGGTGGATCTGTCGCCGGACATTATTCTTCTAGCCGACTGCGTATACTATACGGAGGTATATACATTTTTAAGGTCGAGCTACTTGCACGTTTGAGCATAAAATTATGTAACATCACACCATGGCTGTTACGCATATGCAAAACAGGGAAAACTCAGGGTATTTTGTGAATTCTCTGGAATCTTGACACAATTTACTTTTTGCAAGAATTGCCAAAAATTAAACAGACTTGAAATGGAAAACTGTACGGTATAAAAATAAATATTTTTGTATGGTTGTGATATTTAAAGTATTCTTCATTATATACAAAAAAGTTACGTCAGTGCCAAACATTAAAAATTTCAAAAACTAATTTACTCTAAAGTTCTATATATTTGCATTCGATTTGTCGATACGCAACCACACAATTATTATTGTAGATAGGTGTTTATATTAAACAAATCGACTTTCATTTGGCCATCTGGCTCTGATCTGTTGTATCTATGCCTGAAATGAAAAAAAAAACCCAAAAATTACGGATAAAAAAATTCTGGTAGTACTTTTTGTTTCCATATGCGTTATTTATGATCCTGCCTATATGATAATTGGAATAAAATGTATCCTGCCTCGTGAAAGTTTTTTACCTCCCTCGGAATTGAACCTACGTCTTCTAATTCTAGAGCTGAGCGCGCTACCTATTTAGCCATTCCAACACTTGTGTAAACCTTCTTTTTTTTGCATATTTTTATCATTCTAATTCTATTCTAAAGAATGTCAATAATTTTATTCATGGGCTTGAAGATTGCATCGCTGCAATGCAACCCTAATTCTTTTTTGACCGATGTTTTTCTGCCAATTTAGGCTGTGAAAATAACTCACACGTTTTTACATATTCTCATTAGAGTGTTACGACCGGAATTTGCAAAAAAGGCTTCTGATGATGATTTTGTAAAAAAAAATGTTTAAGTTATGCCAATAAAATTTAATTTTATTGATTTGATCGATTACCTTTTGATGATGATAAAAATAAACGAATGAAAAGGGAAGAAAAAAGCGTTGCATTACCACGATGCAAACTTCAAATTTATTTTTATTCGTTCTTTGTATCTTGATTCGATGATGACGGCGTCCGCATGGGTACCATATTACTTTTATTAGAATCTTGCCGAAATTATGCACGCAGCAACTCAGTTGCTTACTTTGATGGCCCCGAATAAGGTTATCCGGTAGACATGCGGCGCAGATCGGACATACACTTCGAAGTGCATGGCGGATCGGCACTGGATGTCTACTGGATTAGCCAACCTCGGAGCACGGATGGGAAAAGGAAAATTGATCAGGCCTTGGACAGGTAACCTCAAGGGGAGATATACACCTACGAGCCGGAAAAAAGGTCATTTTTGTGAATTTTTTCAAGGAAAACTGTTTGGAATTTCGCATTGGGGTTTTAATTATCTAAAAGTATATACATTGAAAAATATGTTTAATTTTCCTTATATGAAAATATCAAAAATATCCAAGGATATTGTATGATCCTTGAAGCGTCGTAAAAAAATCTGCGTATACGGTACCCACTGGCGTTTCTTCAAAAATCATCTGAAAAACAACCAAAAAGATTATTAAATTGGATACTATAATCTAGTACTTGTCATAGCCAATTTTGAAAATATCGATTCATGACAAAATGGCGGACGTTTGAACATAAATAGTGATTTTTGGGCCAAAAATTAGTTATTATTTTGCCTGTAGAACAAAAACCAAGTAACGGAAAAAAAATACTATGACAAGTACTAGATAATGGTGTATAGAATAACCACAAAAAACCTCAAGGCAATCGGTTCATTGGTTTTCGAGAAATTTTTCGTACCAATTTGAAAAACGTGGTTTTGAGAAAAACGCGTTTGAAAATTTGGGAATGAATGAATCATGAAATTTGTCAACTTACATGGAATCATCGATACCAGGCCCATAGTGTAGGTCTTCTACGGTCGACGGAATGTTCATAGCTTCTAAATCCTCGACCTCGACCATCTAGGTGTATATCTCCCCTTAAGCACCGCTTTTATTTACCTTAACGCTCTTTCCCTTATCATACATTCCATGGTAGGCCACCCCGCTGTCTTCTCCTGTCATTGTTTGGAATGGATTGTCCACTCCTAACGGATGAGTGTTTATATTTTTTTAACACCGACATAACAATTTCTGTTTATAATAAAAAAGACGTTCTGTATTTGCTTTTAATGTATTTTTTTACTTTACAGTGTTTAAAGTACTTTACGAATTTCATTTTTTTTTAATGTCATCATTTACCATTTTTATATATCCGATGTTGAAAAAAAATTGTATTCTTTATTTGACGCGAAACTTGCTGGAATATTTTCAAAACGTTTGTGGAAAACCTTGAAAAGTCCGGGAATTTCCGAGTCAATAATGCGTAACAACCATGCACACACTTTTGCTATAATTGCAAGACTTTTGAATTTCAGTCGATTGATCCTCTGCTCGACACGCTGGAACTCCTGTGCGAACGTAAGCCCGGAGCTTGCGCAATTTTGGCGCAAGAGGAGAGAGACACTCCTGGTCAGATTTGCGTCTGGAAAAGATTCACGGCGAAATTACCGGGGAGGTTCGAGATCGAACGAGTACCGCTCTCGGAACAGCATCCAACGTACTCCAGCGAGGATATACACTTAATGATACTCCGAACTATAAAATGAGTCCAATTGTTTTATTCGCAGCATCGCATGAATTACCGATAAAAGTATCCGGGAGGGAGAGATAGGAGTCAGTTCTTTTATTATCTATAAGCATAACCGCCGAAGGTTCAACTTTTTCACATTCCCGAGGGCATCTTGTTCGTATTTTACTTTTCCAAGGCTATTCTAAAATAAGGCGTTCTTTTTGTTCAATTGAATCGAGCGATGAATAAATCATGTATCGACAAGTAATCCGTTGTTTTCTCACTGTCCTGAAGGCGCATTATCCTTTTAGGGTTTAACCAACGATCTTCAAGTTTGCATTTTTTGAACGCGACAAAAATTAATATTTGGATATTCCCCAATTGATTTTTTTGGCAGCTTCAGTCAAGTTATACGAAGGTTTTTTTTCGCAACCTAAATCTGCGCAAAACGAAACATTTTGAGGAGTGAAAGTGAAGAAATGGAAAAATTGAGGGGTCCGAGCGTTTCACCGATGAATGTTGGATATTTTTTTTTGACACGTAGACAATTCCGATAAAAGTTGAACTTTGCAGTTTCGACAAGTTCCGCTGTATCGTTTTCGAGCAAAAAAAAATATATCAAAATATAAGCAAAGCACATTCTTCATAAGAAACTCTGTCCAATAGCCTACGTTTTAATTTCCTTCGTATCTCGATGTAGTGGAATTTGCGGGAATTGAACTTTTGCCGTACGTCCAAAAATCGTCTGTATGCTTCAGCATTGATCCGCTCGAGTCTCAACGAAATTTTCGTTTAGTTCGAACGACGCAAGCTTCGACTGTGAATTTATCATCCCCACTGTTATAAATTTACTTTATCTTCCGCGTTCTCTTTTTTATCTTCAAAATTACAATTAGCGATCCGGCTCGTAAGAAATTCATTGTACTTGTAACTGTTGCAACTGATCTTGAAGTTGGGCGAATCGAGTTTGCAAAACTTTTTCGCGCTCGGTTTGCCTGTTTACGTCGTCCATCAGGGCGTTTATTCGCCTCGGCACTGCGGCCTCTTCCTGGGCTTGCAAGAACTTGAAGGTGGAGAGCTCGAGATGGGCCTGCTCGATCTGTTCCCAGTGGTCGTGCAGTTGTTTCGTCAAAACTTGGGCGCGCGACTGCGGAGGAACAGAGGAAAAGATATAGAAAATGTTGTACTCCAGTTTTTAACGGGCTACATCTACCAACTAGGTGCGCAACTAAGTTTCCGGGTTTTTTTGACCAATAAAAAGCCGAAAATTTCAAGACAAATATAAAAAATGGTTCATTCGAAGTATAGTCGGTAGCGATGCCCATTGACAGTTTCGCCCGGTTTCAGCAGCTCATAGTACACGATTCCTTTCTGGTCCCACCAAACGCAGAGCATTGTCTTTTTTCCGAAGCGATTTGGCCGTGCCGTCGATGTTGACGCTTCGCGAAGTGAAAGCCACGATTTTCTGCGTTTGGGATTCTCGAAATATATCCATTTTTCATCGCTAGTAACATTTCGATGCAGGAAACTCTTTCCGTTCTGCCGCAAAAGCAAAATTTCGGAAGTGGCTCTTCGATTTTCCATTTGTCTCTCAGTCCACTCATGCGGCACTCACTTTTCTTTCTTATGAATTTTTCCCATGGCGTGCAAACATTTCGAAATACATTGCCGAGTCACATTTAATGCCTCGGCAAGTTGATCTTCTGTTTGAGTGTCATCTTCATCCAATAGCGCTTGCAGATCGGCGTCGGCAAATGTTTGCGGTCTTCCCGAGCGCTCCTTGTCCCCAGTCTCAAAATCGCCACTTCTGAACCGCTTTAACCAATCTTCACACGTTGTTTTTGATGGTATATGTTCGCCGTAGGCCTCCTCAAGTAACCGACGGGCTTCAGTTGCTGTTTTTTTAGGTTGAAGCAGAAAAGCAATGCTTCCTGCAAATGCTGTTTATTTGGCACAAACTTTGACATTTTCGAGGTTAGAAAAAAGGTCGTTGTGTTGCGATATTTGTTTATATTACGACTGGGTATTCTTAACAGATGTCCAAGCTATAAAGACACCCAATTTCAGACCTGTATGCCGACTACATGTTTCGCTAGCGCCATCCATGTGTGAAACCCGGGAACTTAGTTGCGCACCTAGTAGGTGCGTCAAAAAATTACATTTTCCGAATAATATTTTAATTCCATCCCCTTTTAGGTACATTCCTTGGAAATATCAATGAAATGTTCCTAAAATTGAATGAACTACAGCTTCTAACAGTCGGCCGGGCGAGCGGCAGCACCACACTTAAGTCGTCTAGTGTGTCAGATCAGAAGAAGAAAAAACGGCCTTGCATGACTTCTTTGAAGAAGAGGAAGGTGAACTCTATGGTTCAGGCATAGCAGATTGGTGGTGAGACAATTTTTTTAATTATGAATTATATACAACAACTTTCAAATGCGTTTTTCTCAAATCACGATTTTTTCAAACTGCTGCCATGATATCTCAAAAACTGTTTGATTGATTCTGCTCAAATTTATACAGCATCTTTAGTGCATATATAACTATAAGTTGAACTAAAATAATTAAAATTGCTTCGTTAGTTTTCTTTTTATCACCCAAAAAAATACGAAAAATTGTTTTTTTTCTAAAGCGTAAATTTTTTTGAATTCTAACATTATTTTCTTTCCACGTAGAGCCTCAAGTCTCACAATTAAAATTGAGTTCGGTTTTTTTATTTCGTATAAGCAGAACGGCCGGCATCATGGCAACAGTGGAGCACCTCTTTTTATATATGTTTTCCTGTTGGGCGGTGTATCTCCGACTATATTCTATATAATGACTTCAAATAATTCACAAAGTTTGTTTAAATGTTAATAAAAATGATATGCAATGTATAAATTATTTTACTTCAATGGTTTGTGAAAAAAATAAATTCCCCAAAAAAGCATTGAAAAACGGCCTTCACACTAGACGACCCAGTTAAAACTTTAAGGCGGGAAACCAGTTTAAGAGTACGTTTTTTTAGATTCTGATGATTTTTTTTTAACAGGAACGAATGAATAGAATTCATTCAAACTTTGGGAATATTTTATACATATTTTTAAACAAATATTTCAATCTTTTTAAAGCATTTCTTTTGCAAATGTGGAACATATAAACTGCCGCCAATAGACTTTGCTGTTTGTGTACACTCTGGAGGCCACAGTTTTCATCGGAAATCAATACGATTTCCGATTACTTTGAGATTTAAAGATTACTTTGAAGATTTTTGAGATTACATTGAAGATTACTTTGAGAACATGTTTTCCTTCTAGATTACCTAGAAGATACCTTACTCTGCCAATAAAAATGGAAAATTTCATTTCTCAGAGGTGTTTAAATAAAAGGGTATAATTTTTGCCATTATTTTATAACCTTTTTTGCTATAAAAAATATACCCTAAACAATTATATTACCCCAAATTTAGGTTCATATAGAGGGTAATTATACAAAGAGACTATCACTTTATAAAATTATAGGTTAGAAACTTTTTGAGTTAGAGTGTAAACAAATTGAAAAAAAAAGACGTTTCGAGAAAAACGCGTTTGACAAAAAAAATGACCAAAAACAAAAAACTCAAGGCGGTGATGAATCATTTATACTGCTTTGGGAACATGTTCTTGAATAGATTACTGACAATTTATGGAATTGAATAAATATCGATTTTTTGAGTCATCTAAATTGGTTTCCCGCCTTAAGGGGTTATATACAATTAAAATTTTCGAAAAATCGATTTGTTTATTTTTTGTTTCGTAATGTACATATATTTAAGTAAACACACAGAAAGTTTTATTGGCAATCCGACGAAATTTCTCGAAGGTACACGCACATCTGTAATGACGTGTCAAACGTTCGAAAGTGCTTTTAAAACTTTAAACGCGTTTTTCTCAAAACTGTGTTTTTAAAGTCGGTGAGCAAGATTTCTCGCAAACGGCTGAACCCAAATGTCAACACAATCTTTTCAAGTATATTTTTTAGTACATAATCGAACATTTTTTTCTCACCGATAAATATTTTCCATTTTTCAAGCAATTTAAGGCCTAAATTTTTGTCAAAAATCGATTTTTTTTGAGAAGCCGCCATTTTGGCAAAAAAATATTATTTCGCTTATTCCTTCCATAAATTACAAGATAATCCATTATAGTAACGAAATATTTTTGGTTTTTTTCATTTTAGATGATCCAGTCCAGAGATATCGTGCTCACCGCAAGACGCCTTTTTTTAGGTGCTCCCGGAGATCAGCTATAGCAGCTTTCAAAATAATTATTTTTACAAATAAAAAATATTAAAATACAGTTAGAAGTTACCATAATACGTGTACACATTTTTACGTTAATAGATTTAAACGTCTTCTCAAGAAAAGTTCTTGAAAAATCGATCTTTTTGGGCCTCCTGACTGTATATAACCCCTTAAACGTGTTTTTCTCGAAACACTGTTTTCAAAGTCGGTGGACATGATATGTCGAGAACCACTCGATGGATTGTTTCCAAATTTCCAGGAGATACGATGAGAAACATTTGAAGGTCGTTGACGATCTCACTTTTTTTAAATCGGTCTTAAATTTTAATAGTTACGTAAAAATGACTTTTTTCATAGATTTTGTATGGTCGGCTTTAATTCGTCGCCACGTTGAAAAAAAAATTTTAATCGACGCTCGTCAACGACTCGTATGTGTTAACTTGGATAACCCCCTTGGTTTTTAGATTTCAGATGGACCATTTAAACTGGAGTGTCCACCGCCAAACGGTGCGAAAAAAAACTTCATCTCCCGGCGGCCATGTTTTTGTTGTTTTTCTGTATTTTTCGCTGATTTTGTTCATGGCTCTATATGTACCTTTGTGTTAAAAAAAAGCGTATCTTTTTCACCAACAGTTTACCAGAAAAAAAATCGGAATTTGGCAATTTTTTTCGGGCCTCTAGGTAGATGTAGCCCCTTAAGACCGAGCCGCCGTATCTGAGCGGACACAAGATTCAATAAGAGGGTTTCGTTACTTGATAGCCGCCTGTAAGTATTTTCAATTTCTTCTCCATCTTCGCGGCTCGTTTAGCCTCGCCGGTCATGTGGACGCGATTCTCCTCCAACTTCCGCTCGAAAGCTTCCACGCGATCCTTCTTCGAGGCAAGGGTCGCCCTCGTGTAGCGTTTCTGCGGCTCCAGGTACAGTATCTTCAACACACACAGCGTTTGCATACATTTACGTCAAGCATTGAGAAACCTTGGCCCAAAAATGGTATTCCGCATGTATACGCGGAACCCATCCTTAAGGGGTGCCTTTAAGAGAATCGAAAGCGTTCAGCTGGGCGCCTTAAGGCCTTAGGCCTCAGTAACGGGTATAAAATCATGTCCGAATTTAACATTTTTTTTCGTATGAAAATGTGATTCACTCATCAAATGAATTACACATCTATTTACTACGAATATCGAGCTGTTAGAAAAAATATATATATTTTTTCGATGTACAAAATGGCCGACTACTCGAAACTTCTCGAAACAGCTTTTTTCCAATTGGCGTGACAAATAACTTCAACAATTTTCACTCGATTTACTTCACATTTGAAAGTTATGTTTCTGATTGCATTTCGCAGAGAAGTACGTACGGAATTTCCGATTAATCAAAAACTTTTCATTTTATGAGCAGTTTATGAGCAGTTATAACGAAATTTTTCACTGAAAATTAATTTCTTAAGTTCAAATACCTACAACTTTTGAATAAAACAATATTTTTGAAATTCCGTACGTACTTCTCTAGGTATTCTGATGTAGATTGACGAGAATTTTTGTTTTTCGTTCTAGGTAAAATATTGTGGATGCTAAAAGTCACACCGCGAGCGCCTAAAAAAAGATTTAAAAAAAATCATTAGTAGTCGGCCATTTTGTACATCGAAAAAAATATATATATTTTTTCTAACGGCTTGATATTCATACTAAATGGATGTGTAATTAATTTTATGAGTGAAGCACTTTTTCGTACGAAAAAAATTGTTAAATTCGCACAAGATTTTATACATTGTTTCATTGTTGATTATTTTAAACACTCGTCAATAATTTGGAAAAAACGAAAGCTTCTGCTGCGTCCGCCATCTTGATACTTATATTGCCAACCCGAGCGACTTGAGTTCCGAAAATCGTAGGCTCGTCGAAGCGCGCACGGTTCAAGCCGAAAGTGTCACAGCGCCGCTAATAAGCACGTGCGCTCTAAGCGCCCAAGCTGAATGTCTATCAGCGTACTCAAGATATCCTCGAGCTGCTCTTATTTCAATCGTCCTACCTGTGAGAGGCACTCCTCCCATACGGTCGTATAAGCGTCCAAACTGAGATCACCGTGCGCCATACCTTCCCGCACGACGTTCATCTCTTCAGCGAGCAGTTGCTTCGCCTGATCGAAAAAAAAAACAATTATTCTTCGGCCTAGCCCGAAATTAATAAAATTCGAAAATTCGATAATAAACGAATTTTCGTTGGTTGCAACGATTAACTTCAAGGCTGTTCTCAAGAGCATCGTCGATTAGCTAAATGCTCACGGTATCAATATCGTCCGGCTCGAAATTGTCGTAAGGATGCTGATCTAGGTACGACTGGGCCTGAGACATTATCGACGCGCCGCGTCGGTTGGTCGTCTGCATTGGATTCTGCATCGCGTCGTACTGCAGCATCGTTATCATTTCCCTCTTTATCAGTTCCTCCGCCTAATGACGAAAGCGGCAAATTCAAAAAAATTAAAGCAATGCTACAAATGTGCAAAATAAATCGACGTAGCAGATTCGTGTAATAATTAGAAATGGAAGAAACTTAAGCCCTTGGGCCACTCGAGAGGCCGAAAAAATAGGCTTTGAGGGGATTTTTTTTTCAGAAAAACTACAAAATAAATCGAGATTACAAAAAAGAGTGTTCATCATACATACTAGTGACTGTATACAATAATTTTTTTGAAGCGATGAATTTGAAAATGGCGCCTGTGCAGCGTTTATCTAAAAACTGCATTTTTTAAGTTGGCCGGAAACATAACTCAGACAATTTTCAACCGATTCACTTGAAATGTTGAATATATCTTGAAAAATACATTGTCTATGGAAGTACGTAAGATTTTTTTTTATTGCATAGTTCGTTTGTTATTAACAATTATCTGACGATTTTTTAGGCAAATTTTTGGAAAGTGAAAAGTTTGCCTAAAAAATCGTCAGATAATTGTTAATCGTCAAAAAGCCTAGTTTTTCGGCCTCTAGAGTGGCCTAACCCCTGAAGGGGAGATATACACCTAGATGGTCGAGGTCGAGGATTTAGAAGCTATGAACATTCCGTCGACCGTAGAGGACCTACAGTATGGATGATTCCATGTAAGTTGACAAATTTCATGATTTATTCATTCCCAAATTTTCAAACGCGTTTTTCTCAAAACCACGTTTTTCAAATAGGTACCCAAAATTTCTCGAAAACCAATGAACCGATTGCCTTGAGGTTTTTTGTGGTTATTCTATACACCATTATCTAGTACTTGTCATAGGATTTTTTTTTCCGTTACTTAGTTTTTGTTTTATAGGCAAAATAATAACCAATTTTTGGCCTAAAAATCACTATTTATGTTCAAACGTCCGCCATTTTGTCATAAATCGATATTTTCAAAATCGGCTATGACAAGTACTAGATTATAGTACCTTATTTAATAATCTTTTTGGTTTTTTTTTCAGGTGATTTTTTAAGAAACGCCAGTGGGTACCGTATGCGCAGATTTTTTTACAGCGCTCCAAGGATCATACAATATCCTTGTATATTTATGATGTTTTTAAATAAAGAAAATTAAACATATTTTTGAATGTATATACTTTTAGATAATTAAAAGCCCAATCCGAAATTTCAAATAGTTTTCCTTGAAAAAATTCACAAAAATGACCTTTTTTCCGGCTCCTAGGTGTATATCTCCCCTTAAGCAACCGCGACCAAGTTGCAAAATAATAAGCTCTATAATAATTATCAATGAAAAATTACAATGCGATAAGTTTCTAGAATAAATAAAGAAAAAATATGGCAAAATCAATGAATTCAATACCCTTTGAAGATCCGTCAACGGCGAGTCCATTACCGGTCGCAAAACGTTCATATTGACCTCCACTGGTCGAGGCAAGCTTCTCTGTATAACTTTGGATCTTCGCGCGAGATCCTTTTTCTCTAAAGAAAAAAAAGAAGAGAAATGCTACATTTTTTAAGGCGGTCATCCCGGATGAGATCGGAAAAATCGAGAAAAAAAATGGTTTGCATGAATTTCAAAAAATGTGTGCGTGTTCTATGGACACGTGACGTTGAAGTTTGCAACGTTGGAATGCAACGATTTTTCATCTTATTTCTTCATTTTTGTCATTATTCGAAACCTTTTTTGTCACTTGAGGTCGTAAATCTGTAAGAAAAATACGCAGAAACATTGGAATGATTTTCATAGCCTAAAACGGCCCAAAATAAATTCATCAATAAAAAATAATGGATTTTCGTCGCGTTCCAACGATGCAAACTTCAAGATCATATCGAGGTTGCGTACGAAGAGTAGCATGTTTCAGAATTCTTACGAAAACAAGCACATTTGATATCACCGCGAAAAGTAGCATGTTTTGGCTTCCGACACGAAAACCAGCAAGTTTCGGTTTTCGCCGCGAAAATAAGCAGATTTCGATATTCACCGCGAAAATTAACATGTTTCAGTAACACTGGAATTGTTTCCGACTTTTCTTTCATGCTTTTTTACGCCTTGCCTCTATTTTTTTACTCCAATTCCTTTGACCGCAATCGGAAATTTAAGATTTTTTAGACCTGTCAAAAAGAATTTATTGGACTTCAATTAAAATTGCAAGTATTCGTGAAATGTCCATTCAACCTTACGTCGATACAATCCACGTTAAATATGATTTTGACCAAGAAGAACGAGAGATGAAAATCTTAAAAAAAAAAAAAAAAAAAGAAAACATGGATGATGTTCGAATGTTCCAATTAAAACAGACTTCAGATAAAAAATTGCCTCTTGCACCGAGAAAAAAAAAGATTTACAGGCCATGCTTGACAGAGGTTTAATTCCAATCGAACATCAGCAAGATTTTTCAAACATATTCGACGATAACCATCTGTAAGATTACAGTAAATTTGTTGAATTATATTTTCAATAACGTTATTTTTTTAATAGAAAATCACAATAAATATTTCATTGTATTTACAATTTCGATATCATTTTTTAATCAAAATTACGATTATCGATTCCAATTGATAATTATTATCAAAATGTTAATAAAAGCAACGAGTATAAAATAAAAATGTCATTACGCAAAAAATGTTCATATTTTTAAAAAATACTAGTGGTTTATTTTTCCAGATTTTTATCTGAGCACGAAGGACTTTAAATTTTCAGCAAAACTCTTTTGGGTTAGATTGTACGAGCGATGAGATCCTTAAGGTTTCAAACTTACTCCTTTTACACTAGTTTTTCCAGTGAAAATTAAACATGCTAGTTTTCGCGGCGAAAGCCGAAATATGCTGGTTTTCGCGTTGAATATGGAAACGTGCTAGTTTCCGTGGCGAAAGCCTAATCATGCTAGTTTTCGTAAGAACTTTGAATCGTGCTACTTTTCGTAAGCAGCGTCGATATAGTCCCGGCATAGCAGACTAATAGTGAGTCGACATTTTGTTTGTCCAAATTGTGCTTGAACTTTTGAACGCGTTTATCTCAAAACTGTATTTTTTCAAATTCGCTTCCACATCTCACAAACGATTGAACGGATTTCGCCCAAATTTTTATGGTATAGTCAGCACATCTACAGTTCTCATCCGAACTAGAATATTTCTGATATCTCCCATAGGTCTTTTTTTAAGGGGCTAAACCAGTGTGACACTTAAAAAAACGTTTTTTATTGCCTTTTTCGACAGTTTATACTTTATACTTTACATTTATACTTAGCAGTTTTTATGGTAAATATAATTTTATCTTGCAAAAATCGATAGTTAAATCTTTAAATGCGTTTTTCTCGAAATGACATTTTTCAAATTTGCTGACATTGTAACTCAAAGAGCAATTATCCGATTCACTTGAAATTTGAACTGAGTACTCTTGAATATATTTACTCTACAATGACGTAGGATATTTTTGATTGGATGAAAATTGACGATTTGGCATTGAAAAAAACCACCATTTTATAGGCAAGAAAACAGAGTTATTCATAACTACGCCATTTTGTTGGATTTTGATATTTTTCGAAAATCCTACGTCATTGTACAGGAAATACCTTCCAGTTTAACGACATGTTTTCCTTTTTCGGTCTCAGCTAATCAATCGGCCAGAATCTTGTCAGCAGTGGAGGAACTTTTTTTGGCGCCTCCGAAGGCAGCGCATAAGTCGCTTGGATCTCAATATTTTTCTATGAAAAAATTAAGTAATATAGGTCAAATATAGCGAAGTATATTCTTAGTTTTCCGAAACATTTAATTGAGTACTTTTCTTCGAAAAAATTCCCGAAAATCACGCAAATTTTCAGCGTTCGCACTGGTATATCCCATGAGTCGAAATAAATGACGAAACTTGGAACATAACTTTCAAAAGGGTGCAAAAATTAAATTGTCGATATTTTTACGTTGTACAAGGAACTGGTTTTCCAAGAAACTAAAAATGTTAATAAAAGTGTGGTAAAAATTCGAAGATAGTGTGTTATAATGGTTCATCAAATAAAAAATCACAATAAAAGCGAGATAAAAATAGCTGTCGCATGGGCTGACCACGTGAAGGCGACACGAAGCAACAAAAACGCGTATTGAATAACGGAGTGTAAAAAGTGAATTTACTCTGCTCCAAAATTTCTTGTTGTTTTCTGGCATCGATGTCCGCCTGATCCTCGACGACATCGTCCGCCGGAGTCTCGACGCCGTCCTCCTTCGTCTCGTCTTCCGGCACGACGATCTCGTAATCGTTTCGCGGCGCGGGCAGCGTGCTGAGACCGGCCCGCAACTGTTCTCTGACTTGTTTTTGAATCGTCGGCGTCTCCGAGCCGTCGAGAGCGTCGTCCGGATTGATACTGAGCTTGTCGCGGACCGGGGTCGGCGCCAGTGTACCGTTTTGCGTTCTCAACGAGGCCGGTGTATTGAAGGACGTGTTCAGGGGCGTTCCGTCGCTACGCTGCGAGCGAAAAGGCGTCGTAAGAACGGTGTTCGGTGTCGCGATGGCGTTTGTCGCGGGCACGACGCTGCTAAAGTCCGGATTCAACAGCGGTGTGTTCAATCCACCTGCAAACGCGTGAAGCAGACGATGAAAATTAAGTCAGTGAGAATATTCCGATGAGGCGTGGGTAGGGCTTGCAATTCGCATATCCGCAAATTTTTTTATCCACATAATGGAGGCAACTGAATGTGGACAATTCGGATAGTAAAATTCATTAAAAAATTACGATTTTAACATGGAACCAATTATAGTAAAACAATAATTTCGGCATTCTGTGCAGTCAGTACACGTAGCTACTAGGTGCGCAACTAAGTTTCCGGGTTTCACACATGGATGGCGCTAGCGACACATGTAGTCGGTATACAGGTCTGAAATTGGGTGTCTTTATAGCTTGGACATTTGTTAAGAATACCCAGTCATATAAACAAATATCGCAACACAACGACCTTTTTTCTAACCTCGAAAATGTCAAAGTTTGTGCCAAATAAACGGCATTTGCGGGAAGCATTGCTTTTCTGCTTCAACCTAAAAAAACAGCAGCCGAAGCACGTCGGTTACTTGAGGAGGCCTACGGCGAACATGTACCATCAAAAACAACGTGTGAAGATTGGTTCAAGCGGTTCAGACGTGGCGATTTTGAGACTGGGGACAACGAGCGCTCGGGAAGACCGCAAACATTTGCGGACGCCGATCTGCAAGTGCTATTGGATGAAGATGACACTCAAACAGAAGATCAACTTGCCGAGGCATTAAATGTGACTCGGCAATGTATTTCGAAACGTTTGCACGCCATGGGACAAATTCATAAGGAAGGAAAGTGGGTGCCGCATGAGTTGACTGAGAGACAAATGGAAAATCGAAGAGCCACTTCCGAAATATTGCTTTTGCGGCATAACAGAAAGAGTTTCCTGCATCGAATTGTTACTGGCGATGAAAAATGGATATATTTCGAGAATCCCAAACGCAGAAAATCGTGGCTTTCACTTGGCGAAGTGTCAACATCGACGGCACGGCCAAATCGCTTCGGAAAAAAGACAATGCTCTGCGTTTGGTGGGACCAGAAAGGAATCGTGTACTATGAGCTGCTGAAACCGGGCGAAACTGTCAATGGGCATCGCTACCGACAACAACTAATCAATTTGAACCACGCATTGCTCGAATAACGGCCAGAATGGGACACGAGACACGAACGTGTGGTATTGCAGCACCACAACGCTCCGTGCCATCGCAGTTATATCGTCCAGGACACCATCAAAACACGGAAATGGGATCTGCTACCGCACCCGCCGTATTCGCCAGACCTGGCCCTGAGGTACCTGAGTAAACGGCGAGAAAAACAGGTAAACTTCGGGAATTTTTATCTCAAAAACTAATGTTGCGATTGGATCCGGGTTTATTGTTAATGGAAAATATGTACATTGAGGTATGTTTAGGATTTTTAAAAATAAATTCGATGACTGGAAGCGATTGAAACGCGATTATCTCGAAACATTGTTTTCAAAGTCGCTGCCAGATGTATCTCGAAAACGGCTCGTCCGATTTTTGTCCAAATTTGGATACAATATTCCTCGATAGTTTTTCTCGTTCGCCACGTAGGATTTTTTGAAATTTTCATTTTTGACGGAATTGCGATCGTTTCAATTTAACATTCGTTTTTCGTTCGCAATTTCCGACGATTTTCGATTGCATACACGTTGCATAAAAAAGCAATGGTTCAATAAAATGAAAAACCCCTACGTGGCGAACGAGAAAAACTATCGAACAATATTGTATCCAAATTTGGACAAAATCGGACAAGCCGTTTTCGAGATACATCTGGCACCGACTTTGAAAACGATGTTTCGAGATAATCGCGTTTGAATCGCTTCAAGTCAACGAATCTATTTTTAAAAATTCCTAAACATACCTCAATGTACATATTTTCCAATAAAAAAAACCAGGATTCAATCGAAACATTAGTTTTTGAGATAAAAATTCCCGAATTTTACCAGTTTTTCTCGCCGTTTACTCAGGTACCTCCCCTTAAAAGAGTTTTCAAGCTATCCGTCTTAAATTTTGACCCGACATTCTTCACGCCATTCTTTATCTTGCTATGGAAGCTTTTTTTGTTTGAAATCTTCATATTTTGTACGAAAAACTGTCGAAAAAATACACTAAATTCGATTCTTTCTTCAAACCGCCGCCATTTGGTAAATTTTGACTAAAAAAAACTCCACAGCGAGATAGCGGCTTTCATACTGATTAATAATCCTTTTACAAATTTTTTTTCAGATAATATTTACGGCCACCACCGCGTACCGTGAGGACTCCTTTTTTCGAAGACGTTTTCAACCGTTGAAAAAAATGTAAAAAAAAATAAAAATAAACATTTAAAAATGTATTTTCTATTATTGACGAGTGCTTTGATTTGCCATTTAAAAAATCAGACTAATTAGCGTACTTTAGCCATCGAAAAAGAAAATCAGCTAATTTTCGGCCCGTTACACTGTGATGATGCAACGAAAGTCCCGTACCTTTGAGCGGAGTATCCACGTGGGTGAGGGCCATGACGTTTTGAGCTTCCTGCAGTACGCGATCGGTGACCGCCGGCGTGCGTGGCGTCGCGGCGATATTCGGCGTCAGCGAGTAATCGGCGAGCAGGCTGTCGGACAGCGTGATGCCGCTCTCGGTTGCAACTTCTCTCGCGACTTCCGAAGCGCGCCCGAGTTTCACGACTTGTTGCAACTCCTGATCGGATATTTGAGGCTCGGGGAGCACGAGTTTGCTCCTTTTCTTCAACGGCTCGTCGTTGTTCAACATTCCCATCGGTATGTCGTTCTCCTTGCGTTGCTTCATCTTCTGCTTGTCCTTGCGTCTCTCGATCTCCTCCTTCTCCGTTCTCAGCTCGCCGTCCAAGTGCTGCTGACGCATACGCGAAAAATCGGTCGCCAGCGGATCCACGTGCTCGATCGAAGTGTCGTAGAAACCTGCCGCCGGACGCTTCTCGAAAGGTATCTCCGTGTTGTAATTAACGCCGCGCTTACGCTTGTTCTTCTGCGACACCGTTATTCCAGCTGCGCGCAACTCTCGTCGCTTCTGCAGCGCGGCCAAACGGCGCGCCTCCTCCAATTGCTTCTCGCGCGCTTTGCGCTTCGCTTTTTTACCCTGCGTGTTGGCGAGCCTCGCACGCGCCTCCGACAACATTTCCAATTCTGCAGAGGGAGAGTTACGAGCAAATTTGACGAAAATATATGTTGTCTCGGAGAAACTTTGAAATCCCTGTTTCACCCCCTTAGGGCCTTAGGCCACAGTAACGGGTATAAGATCATGTGCGAAGGGGAGGGTAGGGGTTTCAGGGTGAAAAATAAAACACTATTTTGCGATTTTTTTTCATCTATATGGATAGAGTAAATTTATTGAAACTATTTGTACATTGTTGAGTGTCATTTCAAGAACATTCCGTGAAATTTGTACGCGAAAATATCCACAAACAAGCCGGTGCCGCGTTTCTCTCGAAACCACTTTTGCAAAGTCCGTGCTCACTGTCATTTGAAAACTACGTGACCGATTTATTTCAAACTTCGTACACACTTTCTACATATAAAATACCTCCCCCCAACGGTTAGTTTGAGATTTTTTTTTACATTGAGGGGGTTTTCCACCCCCAAAATGGCGGAATTTTTCGTGAAAAATAGCACTTTTCACTTTACATGACCACCAAAAATTTTGAAATGAAAACAGAAATTATCAAAGACCGTTGGGGGGAGGATTTGATGATACTTTGACTAAATTTCAATGGTACTTGATTTCAGATAATTTCTAGCTGAGATACAGTGAACACCGCAAATCGTGTTTTTCCAAAGGCGTTCTTGGAAAAGCTTTGTCACCGGCCTGTTTGTGGATATTTCGCGTACAAATCTCACGGAATGTTCTTGAAATGACACTTAACAATGTACAAAAGGTTTTAATAAATTTACTCTATCCATATAGATGAAAAAAATCGCAAAAAAGTGTTTTATCACGCTGAAACCCCTACCCTTCCCGTAACAATTTTTTTCGCATGAAAAAGTGATTCACTGATAAAATTAATTACACATCTTTTTAGTATGAATATCAAGCTGTTAGAATGTATATATATATTCTTTTTCGATGTACAAAATGGCCGACTACTCGAAACTTCTCGATACAGCTTTTTTCCAATTGGCGTGACAAATAACTTCAACGATTTTCACTCGATTTACTTCAAATTTAAAAGTTATGCTCCTAATTGCATTTCGCAGAGAAGTACGTACGGAATTTATGATTAATCGAAAACTTTTCGTTTTATGAGGAGTTTATGAGCAGTTATAACGAACATTTTCACTGAAAATTTATTTCTCAAGTTATAATACCTACAACTTTTGAATAAAACAATATTTTTTTGATTCCGTACGTACTTCTCTAGGTATTCTAATGTAGATTGACGAGAATTTTTGTTTTTCGTTCTAGGTCAATAATTGTGGATGCTAAATATCAAGCCGCGGAGGGCCTAAAAAAAAGATACCAAAAGAAGATATTAGTAGTTGGCCATTTTGTACATCGAAAAAAAATATATATATTTTCTAACAGCTTGATATTCATACTAAATAGATGTGTAATTAATTTTATGATTGAATCACTTTTTCATGCGAAAAATAAATGGTTTTTTTTAATAATGGCCTTAAGGGTCGAATTTCGATTTTGACCGATCTTGAAAAGTCTCATTTTGGGTGAGACATGAAGGCTGCGTGGTCAGAATTAGGAACTACGGATATCGTAATTTCCGCGTGACTTGATAGGATCAAACGCAACGACGCTTTACCATCCTCGTCCATGTCTTTCGGGTCCGGCCTGGCGGGCTTCGTTTCGGGATTCGGATCGATCTCGCCAGGCTTCAGTTTTCTAGGATCGTCCGCGCCATCCTCGCCTTCCTCTTTTTTCTGCGCTTGGTCCCTGAAACAGTCTTTGTCAGTCGGCAGTTCGGAACGTTCGAAGAAAGAAGCTCGATTTTACGTAGAAAGCTGCGCACGGCGCCTTAAAATATCGACGTGTAAAATAACGGCGAGAAAACTCACAACAAATATTCGTAACGCTCGAGGCACTGAGCTGCGGTGCGTCCTATTATCGGCGCTATGGTCCTCCATTGCGTAGGCATAAGTTTCGCCAGATGCAGAAGTTTCTCGTCCTCCTCTCGGCTCCATTCGGTCTTTTTAATGCTCGGATCAAGCCACTCGAACCAACGTGCCTTGCACTGCTTCGCCGACTTTCTGTGAAGCAGCGACGCTATTCGACTCCATTGATTCTTCCCATATTTCATAACAGCCGCTTTGAGAATTTCATCCTGAAAATAAGTCGTTATTCTTATCGTTACGCATCTCACAAACGAATCTTTCGTTCGCTGGGAAATGTATTATTCGCATTCGAACGAGTAAAGACGAATTTGGATATGGATGATTTTTGAGGTTATGTTGACATTCACGTACTTCGGTGTTGCGCCAAACGCCACCCTTTATCATAATCCGCGGCATTTTTATGCTGTTGGTCTCGCGTCGCGGTTCGTATTATCGGGAATAACGAATACGAAACGTATTTTTTCTGGAAAACCGAAAGAATAAAAAAAACAATCTTTTCGTAACGTCACATCGGTGTGTTCACTCGAGATTCGAAGATTTTTCCACGGCGCGGCATGTGTTTCGCTCGCATCGGATATGTGTGCTATGGGACCCGCATCAATACCACACTGTACAGTCAATTTCAAAAGTGCCGCCGCCGAAATATTGAACTTTCAACGCAACGAGAATGAAACTCGTGCGGAAATGTTAATCAGTTTGATACGGTTGAATAAAGATCGTTTTGTGCCATTTTATCAAACGACACTTGACACTGAAACCATTAATTGGAGGGTAATAATGTTGCCAAATTATTGTACACAAATTGCTCATTTCGCGCGCATTTGCGATGGACATTTTACTGGACAAAAAATGATATCGGAGCAAAAAGTGTTCCCGCAAAATGTAAACTACGAACGAAGGTTTGGGTTGCTTAGGTTTTCGCCGATTAACTTTTGAGAATACTGATTTTCTTTTCTAGCGCAAGTGCGATGCATCGTTTCTGAGAAAGAAAATCGAAATGTATGCAATTGCGCACAGTTGCTTGAGAAAAGTGAACGTAGCCGCAGGTAACTGACTATGCACGGCGCTCATTGACAATGAAACCAGAGATTAGTAGGGAGATGTACAACCAGAGATTAGTAGGGAGATGTACAACGCTCCCCTTTTCGGCGTGCCTCAGAAAGGGCGCTAAATCGCCGTGGCGAGTTCGGGAATATGACTTTGTGTGCATCGCCTCTGTCGAGGTTGCAGATTCCCGCGCGAGTCGTGAGCACCGCTCCAGTCGATATCGCAGTCAGCGTGCACACGAATGGGTAGCTCGGTGGGGGAAAAGTCTCTGCCCCTCGCTCACTCGACAGGCGAACGGAGCGAGGCAGGCAGCCAGATCGCGCGTAAAAGTTACCCCCTCTCTAGTCACTTACGCGACCATCGCACAATCGTAGTAGCGCGACGGACGCTCGCGTGTCCGTGAGCAAGCGATGTTCGGACATCTTCGGAAAGAGCCGAGCACGGTCAAAGTGTCCCGACCGCGCCTTCGGCAGCTACACCAATACATGGACGCTGAGCACGTTCATGTGCGGCCAAGCCGAAACGAAGGCTTCGAGGGAAAAAAGCAATCTGAGCACGACTCGCGCGTGACGTCACCCGATTGCCCGCGCGAGGCTTTTAGATGATTTCAATGCTTATTTAGCTCTTGATTCTCTGCGTTATTAATGTATACAAAAAAATGTATCGCGCACTCTGATCGCTTATTTTTTTAGTTTATACGTTAATTTAAATATAATAATAAATCTAAATCACAACTTATTTATCTTATATAAAATTGTTTACGCTTTACTCACACCCGTCCTCATGCCAAATAAATTATAATTCATAAAAGTAAGCGGAAATACATTTATATTCGTATTATTATATTAATCCTCATACTTTCATCAAGCGATGAAGCATTATCCCCAAAAACAAACCAATCATCCACATATTTTGTAAAACGGTGAGATGGTCCCGTTGGTAGCGTTCCTAGCTTCGGTCCGCAGGGGCCCCAGTGCAAATTTTTCTCCAAATTTTTCCTAATTTCTCATATTTTAGTCATATTTGAGATTTTCGCAAAAAAAAATGATTTAAAACCGATTCAAGTACTGGTCTATTTTCCAAAAACACATTTTTTTTTACTGAAAATTCATAATTTCTCATTTTTTTCCCGGAAATTTCTCTTTTTCCTATGACCTGAGTGAACGGCTGCGGGAGATATTCGGAGAAAAGTTATCGATGAAAAAAATGAGATTTTCGTAAAAAAAACTTATTGCATTTTTTTATGCCTCATAATTCTGAGAAATAATGAATTTCCGAAATTTTTGCAAACATTCTTTTCCTTAAGGGGTAAAACACTGTAACGGCCTGCCACGAAGTGTTTTAGACAAATAGTACTTGGGGTAATTATTAAGCATATATTGAAGTATATTGCGAAAAAATTTTATGGGAAAATATTACAAAATGGCGACACTGCACAAAATTCTTCCGAGGCATGTTGAACTTATGGTGCTCTGCGGCACGTAGTATAACTTGTGCCAATTTTAACCTGGACAAAATAATTTTTTAAATAAAATCTAGATGAGTGTAGCTAGTGAACCACGTAGGGGATTTTCGAAATATTGATTTTTGAATAATTGCCGAGTATTTGAATAAAAATGTTCATTTAGACTTAATAAAGCAAAATTCTTTTTTTTAGATTAAAATTGGCACATTTATTATATATTGGCATTTATTATATATTGCGTGCCGCAGAGGTTCGACATGCTTCGGAAGAATTGCTGCAGTGTCGCCATTTTGTAATATTTTCGGATAAAAATTTCTAGCAATATACTTACATATATGATTAATAAATACCGCAAGTATTATTCATTTATCACATTTTCTTCCGCCAAAACAAAAAATTTCAAAAAATCCGCTTCTTGTAAGGTCGTTACAGTGGTGTTACCCCTTAAAGTCTTCATATAATTTCCGAGATTTTCCCGTGATCGTAATTAAAATGATGAAATATTTGGAGAAATTCGCAGAAACTCGGATGTTTGCGTAAAAATAATTGTCCGCAAAACTCCGAATTCTTCATATTTGTTCCAATTCATGGAAAAATTCGGAAAAAATCTGAAAATTTTTTCGGAAAAAATCGGAGTTTTTCGGAAAATATTTGCACTAAGGGCGCGGGATCGTTCCCCGCGCTCGGTGCTTTTTTAAAAATTATTATTACTATTAATTCTTATTTGATTAGTTATTTTTATTAGTTATTATTATTATTTTAATTAGTTATCTTTTAGTGTCGAAAAATTTATCGCGCACTCTGACCGCTTATTTTATTAGTTTGTATGTTAATTTAAATACAATTATAAATCTAAATTACAACTTATTTATCTTCTAAAAAATTGTTTGCGCTTTACTCACACCCGTCCCTATGCCAAATAAATTGTAATTCATAAAAGTTAGGGGAAATATATTTATATTCGTATTATTATATTCATTCTCATATACTTTCATCAAGCGATAAAGCATTATCATAATGCTTTATCATAATGCATTATCATAATGCTTTATCATAATGCATTATCATAATGCTTTATCATAATGCTTTATCATAATGCATTATCATAATGCTTTATCGCTTGATGAAAGTAAATGAGAATGAATATAATAATATGAATATAAATATATTTCCGTTTACTTTTATGAATTACAATTTATTTGGCATAGGGACGGGTGTGAGTAAAGCGCAAACAATTTTTTAGAAGATAAATAAGTTGTAATTTAGATTTATTGTTGTATTTAAATTAACGTACAAACTGATAAAATAAGCGGTCAAAGGGAGCGATAAATTTTTCGACACTAAAAGATAACTAATTAAAATAATAACGATTACTAATAAAAATAACCAATCAAATAAGAATTAATAATAATAATAATTTTTAAAAAAGCACTGAGCGCGGGGTACGATCCCGCGCTCCTAGTGCAAATCGTTTTCCGAAAAACCCCGATTTTTTCCGGAAAATTTTTCCGATTTTTTCTATGAATTGGAACAAATAAGAAGAATTCAGAGTTTGGCGGACATTTATTTTTACGCAAACATCCGAGTTTCTCCGAATTGTTTTCGAATTTTTCCGAATATTTCATCATTTTAATCACGATCACGGGAAAATCTTGGAAATTATATGAAGACTTTAAGGGGTAATACCACTGTAAGGACCTTACAGGAAACGCATTTTTTAATATTTTTTTGGCGGAAGAAAATGTGATAAGCAAATAATACTTGCGGTATTTATGGAGCATATATTTAAGTATATGGCTATACATTTTTATCCGAAAATATTACAAAATGGCGACACTGCAGCAATTCTTCCGAAGCATGTCGAACCTCTGCGGCACGCAGTATAACTGTGCCAATTTTAATCTAAAAAGAAGAATTTTGTTTTATTAAGTCTACATGAGTGTAGCTACTGAACCCCGTAGGGGCTTTTCGATAAGTTAATTTAAACAATGTTTATTAAAAAATAACTTTCTTAAAAAAAATTGAACATTTTTAGTCAAATACTCGGCAATAACTCAAAAATCATTATTGCTAAAATCCCCTACGTGGTTCACTGGCTACACTCATCTAGATTTAATTTGAAAAAAATCATTTTGTCCAGAATAAAATTGACACAAGTTATACTGCGTGCCGTAGAGCACCTTAAGTTCAACATGCCTCGGAAGAATTTGCTGCAGTGTCGCCATTTTGTAATATTTTCCCAAAAAAATTTTTGCATTATACTTCAATATATGCTTAATAATTACCCCAAGTATTATTTGTCTAAATCGCTTCGTGGCAGGCCGTTACAGTGGTGTTACCCCTTAAGGAAAATAATGTTTTCAAAAATTTCGGAAATTCATTATTTCTCAGAATTATGAGGGATAAAAAAATGTAATAAGTTTTTTTACGAAAATCTTTTTTTTTTCATCTACAACTTTTCTCCGAATACCTCCGCAGCCGTTCACTCAATAGGAAAAAGAAAAAGTTCCGGAAAAAAAAATATTATCAAGTTTTTTTTACGAAAATCTCATTTTTTTTCATCTTTAAATTTTCTCTGTACATCTCCGCAGCCGTTCACTCAGGTAATAGGAAAAGGGAAATTTCCGCAAAAAAATAATAATAATAACAAGTTTTTTAACGAAAATCTCATTTCTTTTCATCTTTAACTTTTCTTCGAATATCTCCGCAGCCGTTCACTCAGGTCAAAGGAAAAAGAGAAATTATCGGGAAAAAAAATGAGAAATCATGAATTTTAAGTAAAAAAAATGTGTTTTTGGGAAATAGACCAGTACTTGAATCTGTTTTAAATCGTTTTTTCTCGGAAAATCTCAGATATGACTAAAATATGAGAAATTATGAAAAATTTGGAGAAAAATTTGCACTACGGGCCCCTGCGGACCGAAGCCAGGAACGCTGCCAACGGGACCATCTCATCGCTTGTAGAATATGTGCACTTTCTGGTACTTACAATTCGTGGCCGGATGGCTTGTTTTTGGGGATAATGCTTTATCGCTTGATGAAAGTATGAGAATTAATATAATAATACGAATATAAATATATTTCCGCTTACTTTTATGAATTATAATTTATTCGGCATAAGGACGGGTGTCAGAAAAGCGTAAACAATTTTGTATAAGATAAATAAGTTGTAATTTAGATTTATTATTGTATTTAAATTAACGTATAAACTAAAAAAAAAGCGATCAGAGTGCGCGATACATTTTTTTGTATACATTAATAACGCAGAGAATCAATTGCTAAATAAGCATTGAAATCATGTAAAAGCCTCGCGCGTGCCGTCGGTGACGTCACGCGCGAGTCGTACTCGGATTGCTTTTTCCCTCGAAGCCTTCGTTTCGGCTTGGTCGCGCATGAATGTGCTCAGCGTCCATGTATCAGTGTAGCAGTCGAAGGCGCGGTCGTGACACTTCGACCGTGCTCGGCTCTTTCCGAAGGTGTGTTAGAGCGTCCCTCGCTTTCGGACACGCGCGACTATGATTGTGTGATGGGCGCGTAAGAGACTAGAGAGGGGGCAACTTTTACGCGCGATCTGGCTGCACTGGAGCGAGGTTTTCCGTCCGATCGAGCTCGACATATGTGTGGCCGGACTGCGGATTGGAATATGCATTAAATGAATTTCAAAGAGAAAAACATGTATCGAGAAAATTGTTTTCTCTCGGTTGGCCCTTTATGCCGAGAATGCGGGTTAAAAAAATCAACGACGAACCGTGTGGAAAAATAAAACGCCGAAACGACCGTGGAAGGTTCAAAAAGAAACCTTGAGCCTTTGCCGCGGTCGCTACGGCGTTTTTTTCAACAGTAAACATTATGAATAAGGGTGTATCATAAATGTTTTTCTATCCTCAATAAGCGTCGTAGCTGAGTTGGCAGCGTGACGGATTGACGATGCTTGCGGTCCGGGTTCGATCCCTGGTTAATCGACTTTTTTAAATCTATTTTCTTCATTTTACATTCAAAAAATGTCGAACTTACTCTCGCTTTAACTATTATCGCCTGTCCAGGCATTATTTATGATATTTAATTCATATATGTTTAATTTTAAAAAAGACATTGGCTACCGGGGATTGAACCCGCGTCGTCTGCACTCAGAGCCCGCACGCTGATATATCAACCGCGAGGCTCTCGTGACTGCAAACCTGCCTTACGTACCAATTGCATATTGTTTTTATGACCCCAAAGTATTATTAAAGACAATTGAAAACGATTTTTCCAAATTCCTAGAGTGGTATTATCCCTTAAAGAAAAGAAATTGATTTTTTGATCGTTGTAAATGTATATCCCCTCTTAAAGACTTTAAGGTGTCTGGCCACCTTGGCCGATCGAAAAATGGGTATATTAAAAAATAATAATAATAAACTCGAAAGTATGGGCCAGAATATTTTTATTTTTTTACACAACGTCAGAAAGGGCTTCAAGAATAACGTTAATGAATTTCCATTCAAAATATTAAAAAATGGCGCCGTTATGCACCCTGCCGCGGGGGCCCTCCGCACGATACGCGAGGTCGTTGTCCCAGCTGTTACCCGGTCATGTCACATCTGCTAAAAAAAATCAGCTCTTTCGTGGGTAGTGTCGCTACAATGTAGCGTAGCGGTTTTTTTCTCGACAATTAAAAAAATTATGGTGAGCCGAAGAAAAAAATTTGTATTTTTCACCGAAATTATGGCTCACCATAATTTTTTTAACGGTCGAAAAAAAACCGCTACGCTACATTGTAGCAACACTACGCACGAATGAGCTGATTGTTTTTTTTCAGATGTGACATGACCGCGTAACAGCTGGGACAACGACCGCGCGTATCGTGCGGAGGGCCTCCGCGGCAATGTGCATAACGACGCCATTTTTTAATATTTTGAACGGAAATGTATTAACGTTATTCTTAAAGCCCTTTCTGACGTTGTGTAAAAAAATTAAAATATTCCGACCCATACTTTCGAGTTTTTTTTTTATATACCCCTTTTTCGATCGGCCAAGGTGGCTAGACGCCTTAAAGTCTTTAAGAGGGGATATACATTTACAACGATCAAAAAATCAATTTCTTTTCTTTAAGGGATAATACCACTCTAGGAATTTGGAAAAATCGTTTTCAATTGTCTTCAATAATACTTTGGGGTCATAAAAACAATATGCAAATGGTATGCAGCGAATTTTTTTTAAGGTTGGATAAGTGTGCATGCGTAAGGCAGGTTTGCAGTCAGAAGAGCCCCACGGTTGATATGTCAGCCTGCGGGCTCTGAGTGCAGAAGGTGCGGGTTCGATCCCCGGTAGCCAATGTCTTTTTTAAAATTAAACATATATGAATTAAATATCATAAATAATGCCTGGACATGCGAGAGTAAGTTCGCATGTCCAGGCATTACTCTCTTACTCTCTTACTTACTCTCTTACGAACTAATTACGAACTAATTTTTTTTCTCCATTTTATATTCAAAACATTTCGAACTGACTCTCGCTTTCGCGAAAGTTCGAAATTTTTTGAATATAAAATGGAGAAAAAAAATAGATTAAAAAAGTCGATTAACCAGGGATCGAACCTGGACCGCAAGCATCGTCAATCCGTCACGCTGCCAACTGAGCCACGACGCTCATTGAGGATAGAAAAACATTTATGATACACCCTTATTCATAATGTTTACTGTTGAAAAAAAAAACGCCGTAACGACCGCGGCAAAGGCTCAAGATTTCTTTTTGAACCTTCCACGGTCGTTTCGGCGTTTTATTTTTCAACGCGGTTCGTCGTTAATTTTTTTAACCCGCATTCTCGGCATAAACGGCCAACCGAGAGAAAACAATTTTCTCGATACATGTTTTTCTCTTTGAAATTCATTTAATGCATATTCCAATCCGCAGTGCGGCCACACATATGTCGAGGTCGATCGGACGGAAAACCTCGCTCCAGTGCAGCCAGATCGCGCGTAAAAGTTGCCCCCTCTCTAGTCTCTTACGCGCCCATCACACAATCATAGTCGCGCGTGTCCGAAAGCGAGGGACGCTCTGACATACCTTCGGAAAGAGCCGAGCACGGTCGAAGTGTCACGACCGCGCCTTCGGCTGCTACACTGATGCATGGACGCTGAGCACATTCATGCGCGACCAAGCCGAAACGAAGGCTTCGAGGGAAAAAGCAATCAGAGTACGACTCGCGCGTGACGTCACCAACGGCACGCGCGAGGCTTTTACATGATTTCAATGCTTATTTAGCAATTGATTCTCTGCGTTATTAATGTATACAAAAAAATGTATCGCGCACTCTGATCGCTTTTTTTTAAGTTTATACGTTATTTTAAATACAATAATAAATCTAAATTACAACTTATTTATCTTATACAAAATTGTTTACGCTTTTCTGACACCCGTCCTTATGCCGAATAAATTATAATTCATAAAAGTAAACGGAAATATATTTATATTCATATTATTATATTCATTCTCATTTACTTTCATCAAGCGATAAAGCATTATGATAATGCATTATGATAAAGCATTATGATAATGCATTATGATAAAGCATTATGATAATGCATTATGATAAAGCATTATGATAAAGCATTATGATAATGCATTATGATAAAGCATTATGATAATGCTTTATCGCTTGATGAAAGTATATGAGAATGAATATAATAATACGAATATAAATATATTTCCCCTAACTTTTATGAATTACAATTTATTTGGCATAGGGGCGGGTGTGAATAAAGCGCAAACAATTTTTTAGAAGATGAATAAGTTGTAATTTAGATTTATTATTGTATTTAAATTAACATACAAACTAATAAAATAAGCGGTCAGAGTGCGCGATAAATTTTTCGACACTAAAAGATAACTAATTAAAATAATAATAATAACTAATAAAAATAACTAATCAAATAAGAATTAGTAGTAATAATAATTTTTAAAAAAGCACCGAGCGCGGGGAACGACCCCGCGCCCTTAGTGCAAATATTTTCCGAAAAACTCCGATTTTTTCCGAAAAATTTTTCAGATTTTTTCCGAATTTTTCCATGAATTGGAACAAATATGAAGAATTCGGAGTTTTGCGGACAATTATTTTTACGCAAACATCCGAGTTTCTGCGAATTTCTCCAAATATTTCATCATTTTAATTACGATCACGGGAAAATCTCGGAAATTATATGAAGACTTTAAGGGGTAACACCACTGTAACGACCTTACAAGAAGCGGAATTTTTTTTTTTTTGGCGGAAGAAAATGTGATAAATGAATAATACTTGCGGTATTTATTAATCATATATGTAAGTATATTGCTAGAAATTTTTATCCGAAAATATTACAAAATGGCGACACTGCAGCAATTCTTCCGAAGCATGTCGAACCTCTGCGGCACGCAGAGGTTCGACATGCCAATATATAATAACTGTGCCGATTTTAATCTAAAAAAAAGAATTTTGCTTTATTAAGTCTAAATGAACATTTTTATTCAAATACTCGGCAATTATTCAAAAATCAATATTTCTAAAATCCCCTACGTGGTTCACTAGCTACACTCATCTAGATTTTATTAAAAAAATTATTTTGTCCAGGTTAAAATTGGCACAAGTTATACTACGTGCCGCAGAGCACCATAAGTTCAACATGCCTCGGAAGAATTTTGTGCAGTGTCGCCATTTTGTAATATTTTCCCATAAAATTTTTTCGCTATACTTCAATATATGCTTAATAATTACCCCAAGTACTATTTGTCTAAAACGCTTCGTGGCAGGCCGTTACAGTGGTTTACCACTAAAGGAAAAGAATGTTTGCAAAAATTTCGGAAATTCATTATTTCTCAGAATTATGAGGCATAAAAAAATGCAATAAGTTTTTTTTACGAAAATCTCATTTTTTTCATCGATACTTTTCTCCGAATATCTCCCGCAGCCGTTCACTCAGGTCATAGGAAAAAGAGAAATTTCCGGGAAAAAAATGAGAAATTATGAATTTTCAGTAAAAAAAAAATTGTTTTTGGAAAATAGAACAGTACTTGAATCTGTTTTAAATCATTTTTTCTGCGAAAATCTCAAATATGACTAAAATATAAGAAATTAGGAAAAATTTGGAAAAAAATTTGCACTAGGGGCCCCTGCGGACCGAAGCTAGGAACGCTACCAACGGGACCATCTCACCGTTGTACAAAATATGTGGATGATTGGTTTGTTTTTGGGGATAATGCTTTATCGCTTGATGAAAGTATGAGAATTAATATAATAATACGAATATAAATATATTTCCGCTTACTTTTATGAATTATAATTTATTTGGCATGAGGACGGGTGTGAGTAAAGCGTAAACAATTTTATATAAGATAAATAAGTTGTGATTTAGATTTATTATTATATTTAAATTAACGTATAAACTAAAAAAATAAGCGATCAGAGTGCGCGATACATTTTTTGTATACATTAATAACGCAGAGAATCAAGAGCTAAATAAGCATTGAAATCATCTAAAAGCCTCGCGCGTGCCGTCGGATGACGTCACGCGCGAGTCGTGCTCAGATTGCTTTTTCCCTCGAAGCCTTCGTTTCGGCTTGGCTGCACATGAACGTGCTCAGCGTCCATGTATTGGTGTAGCTGCCGAAGGCGCGGTCGGGACACTTCGACCGTGCTCGGCTCTTTCCGAAGTGTCCGAGCGTCGCTCGCTCACGGACACGCGCTACTATATGATTGTGTGAAGGGCGCGTAAGTGACTAGAGAGGGGGTAACTTTTACGCGCGATCTGGCTGCCTGCCTCGCTCCGTTCGCCTGTCGAGTGAGCGAGGGGCAGAGACTTTTCCCCCACCGAGCTACCCATTCGTGTGCACGCTGACTGCGATATCGACTTGAGCGGTGCTCACGACTCGCGCGGCTACAAGGGAATCTGCAACCTCGACAGAGGCGATGCACACAAAATCATATTCCCGAACTCGCCGCTGCGATTTAGCGCCCTTTCTGAGGCACGCCGGAAAGGGGAGCGTTGTACATCTCCCTACTAATCTCTGCCGAAAAGGGGAGCGTTGTACATCTCCCTACTAATCTCTGGGCACGGTCTCCCAAGCGGGTTGCGGCGGAAGTTGTCAGACGGCGTGACACGTAGCGCCGGCGGGATCAATCTGAAGCAAACCAACGAAGATTTTTCCCTTCTTAACACTCATACGCGGAATATCAACCAAGAAAAAGTGAGAAATGTTGAAAATCGATGAAATGGCACGCTTTGAAACAAAATGATCGAGTTTTCCGGACAAAATGGCCATTTTGCAAGAAAAAAAAGATTTTTATTTTATTTTAAAGAACATTCAGGTTCATATTCTAGACAATGAGGTTAGAAAGATTTGTACCAAAATTCATTAGAATCGGTCGATTACTTTTTTAGCATACGTCACGTTTAAAATTGCAATTTAGAAGACCGTACCATACCTCCGTCATTTTTAAAGACTAATAATTTAATAAATACCATGCAACCGCCAAAAGTGGTAATAAAACACCCCAAGTTTAAAAACGGTGAAGAAATCTTTTTTTTTTTAATCATGAAACTCAGCACATATTCTTCTCGCCTAAAGGTATTTCCCCCCTTAAGTGCCCTCCGGCATAATTTCAAGCCAAACATATAAACATCGACGTACACTTAAGGGGTTAGGCTACTGCCATAATCCGCAAAGCCGAGTTATTAAAAAAAAAATTTGAAGGAATAAGTAAGATGATTAAAAAGTCATTCGGACATTTATTTGTATGTACATTAACGAACTTGTGTACCAAATTTCATAGAAAAATATCAATAATTCATGAAGTTGTAAACAATCTCGTGAAAGACCTTTGATCGTCAGAGGCTCAACGGTGTACTTGATTTTGGCCTTCCGGTTTATCTGAAACGAAAAAACCAGTTTTTATTTTCAAAATACACATTATTAGCTAAGACTTGACCGAGCTTTTTTCTGGTAGAGTGCATCAATCATAAAAAAAATTGAATGGTTTTTTTTTCGATTTTTGCAAGGAAAATTGACATCGTTGTTGTTAAGAACTAATGAAAAAATAATGTTAATAAGGAAAAACGTCGGTTGAGACTAAACTACTATTACACTAAATGAGTGTACCAAGTTTCTAGTCAATCCGTTTGTTAGATGTCGAGAAATCGTGTACACCGTTTACAAAAAACATTGTTCCGAAAAAGGCGCATTTAAAGTTTTCCGAGCAGTTTTTTCGATGTAATCACAAGTTAACCTTTTATCTGTGATTCCGGCACCAGTTTGACCTTTCTCGTCAATTTGAGTTGCCTCGAGCGACGTGCGAGCGTACATTTGCCCAGTAGCCTAACCCCTTAAAGGAGGACATTACTGTAACTGACCATTTTCGACCGTTTTCTATGGAATTTTTATGAAGAAATAAACAAAATACATTGTCAAAATAAGTTTATAAGGTAAATATTGAAGAATGTAAAAATATTTATTTGTCAAAAGAATACAAAATGGCGGCGCACGAGTCGCTATAGCATTACTGGTTTTCAGCCAACTCTCTTCGCGGCACACGCAGTAGAACTGTCGTAAATTTAATCCTGGCACTAAGAGTGAAATTTTTTCGTTAATTATATTAGTTACGGCAGTCAACGAGGAGTCAGTTTCAAGAAGGGAAATTTAAAAATAATGAAAAAAAAAATAGACGAGATTGAAAACAAGTTCGTTTTTAAGACCATAATTTTTATATAAAAAGTTATATATTTTTTACAGTTTTCGATTAATCGATGAAAGCGTACGTACTTTACTGTTAAAGCAATCTAAGAAGCTACAGATAAATTTCAAGTCGATTGGACGAAAATTGTTCGAGTTCTGCTGCGTGCCTATTTCAAAAATATAGTTTAGAGAATAAGGTGTTT
The DNA here is from genome assembly GCA_963210295.1 of Ophion ellenae. NCBI lineage: Eukaryota > Metazoa > Arthropoda > Insecta > Hymenoptera > Ichneumonidae > Ophion > Ophion ellenae. The sequence goes on along the minus strand of OY723396.1, from coordinate 23,776,740 downwards.
AAAGTTTTCGGTCTAGTCAACGGTTTTATATGGACGCTACAGCTGATGCATTTTTTCCCTAATCTTATGCCACCTATTGGTAGAAAATGAAACTATTTTAAGTCGGTAACTTTTCAAAGCTCGAAAACCACTTCAAGACTATTTTTTTCAGCTATAAACGAATATGCATCATATTATTTAAGGTTCGAAGCATTTTTCAAATCTGTTTCCAAAAAAAAACGATTTTTTGCAAATTTTACAGTAGTGTCCTCCCTTGAGGCGGGATATACATTTAGAACGGTAAAAAAATCGATGTTTTTTTTTATCGTTAAACGATAGAATTATATATGTAGAAAATGTTCCCAAAGTTTTCAAGCGAAATTCGAAAAACTTCAACCGTTACAGCCGGTTAACGCTGTGCCTCACCGCTCGGATTCGGAGCGGGAGTGAACTTCAATCGCCTTTTTCTCAAAACTGCATTATCGAAATTGCCGTGCAGGATTACTCAAAAACTATTAAGCCGATTGAGTTGAAACTTGGTAGAAATATTGAAAATATTGGTACCTTCTACTTAAGGGCATGTACAAGGTCAACATAACCTCACAAATGTTCCAACCCAATTTTCTCATAGATGGTTAATTTTTTTAGGAAAAACAACGCATTAGGCTCTGGAGAATTCTCTGACACAGAGCTTGATGATTTCCTTTTGCCTTAAATATTATTCATCTCTGAGTAATCTCTGTTCGAAAATTTCAGCTATCTCTCTCGCACTCACATATCACGTGGTAGATCTTCTACTTCGCCATAACGAGAATTGTTTTTGAAAAATTGGACAAAAAACTGCTTTTTTAATCCACATTTTACAGAAATGTTGCGTGAAATGTTGATTTTTTTTTGTAAATGAGTGCTGTTTTCTTAAATTTGCATTTTCTTCATTTTAATTACCGTCACATAGAAACTATACATGTTCTAACTGAAAAAATGTTTGAAATTTTTTGAAAATCAAAGTCTACGGGAAGCTCGACTGCACGCCGATTCGCAACTCCCGCGGCGACCTTGCTGTAACCCTCTTCCACAGCTCCGCCATTTTGATGATGAATGCATTTAAAAAAATTCTTTCGTATACTTAAGGAGAGGGTAGGGGTTTGCACTTTTGAATAATCGATTTTTTTGGTCTTTTCTTATAGTTAAACATTTCAAGAATATAATCCCAAAATTTCAAGTCAATCAGCGCAAAACTCTCGAAGTTATTGACTATTTAGTCCCGATACTCTAACACTGTAGCTCCGACTTCTCTAAACTTCAAAAGCGTTTTTCTCGAAACCACTTTTTCAACGTCCGCGTTCACTGCCATTTGAAAACTACATGATCGATTTATTTCAAATTGGACACACTTTCTACATATAAAATACCTCCCCCCAACGGTTAGTTTGAGAATTTTTTTACATTGAAGGGGTTTTCCACCCCCAAAATGGCGGAATTTTTCGTGAAAAATAGCACTTTTCACTTTACATAACCACCAAAAATGTAGAAATGAAAAAAAAAATTATCAAAGACCGTTGGGGGAAGGATTTGATGATACTTTTACTAAATTTTAATGGTACTTGATTTGAGATAATTTCTAGCTGAGATACAGTGAACCCCCCGAATCGTGTTTTTCCAAAGGCATTCTTGGAAAAGCTTTGTCACCGGCTTGTTTGTGGATATTTTCGCGTACAAATTCCACGGAATGTTCTTGAAATGACACTTAACAATGTACAAAAGGTTTCAATAAATTTACTCTATCCATATAGATGAAAAAAATTCGCAAAAAAGTGTTTTTTTTTCACGCTGAAACCCCTACCCTCCCCTTAAATATACTATTAAAGTATACCCAAAGTTTAATAATTGTAGAATAATTATTTCTTAGTTCAAAAAATCCCTCAATATTGCTTATTTTTATCCTGTCCAACTGTATATCCCGCCTCAAATAACTCGGAAGCGTCGCCGATCTCCGATGAGAACGCGCTTTTTGTCGTTCGCGCGCTAAGCGGAAGCCATTTCAATTAGTCAAATAACGCACTCACCGCCAAAAGTATCGAGTGCATCTCGGGCATTTGAAAAAAGTCTCCCAAACAAATAAACGTATGATCTCGTATTACGATTTATCGTAGTGATAATAAATCGCGTATTGCGCAATGCCGCGTGAAGCTTTGACTTTACCAGCGTAGTGGACGAAAAAGTGGGTGTACTTCGTTACTTGGCAGTCGGTGCGATTGAATTGCTCCGTTCGCCAAGTAGTCATTGATAGCCTTATCGTTGAGGGTAAAGAATTCCGCTCGTTCGGACGTTTCACGCACGGGCGTCGAGAAATGTGTGAGTACTCTCTGACAATACTCTCGCGCATCCAAGCTGCATGCAAATCAATGCACGCGAGTGTCTCGATATTAATCGTACGAAAGAGCAAATAATTCGAATATCCGAGGAAAAAAGTTCACTCGATCGATAGTACTAACCGTTCGCAAGACATACCGCGCTCGTACGACACAAGCACACTGCGAAATGTCATTCGTGAAACGGGGCGTTATCGACTATTCACGTACGGAATAAGGCAGAGCCGAAGAAAGAAAAATTATCGCACGCACGATCGAGTACACGCGTAGCTCGTTTAACGTACGTTGAAACGAAAGTCCTCAAATTCGATTGACACGCGATATAACGTTTTACCTTTCTCAGCACTTGCACTGTCGGCACTGCACGAGCCGTAGATAATCAAATAAATAATCACCTTCGATTTTTTCGATCATTTTATTCAATTATTTGGGTCGTATCGAGTCCCGATGCACGAGAGTCTCGCGCGAAGGCTACGGCTGCGATATACAGTTTCCGTGTCGTTGCCTCGGTCCAAGCCCTCGTGCGAAATTTGTCATCCGTCCGCTACTTTAACGTTACACGTAGTGTCATTTGTAACACTTTTCATTTGCGGTAGCTTTGCATGAAATCGCGTGTGACTTTTCCCACCCGGGTATGGAAAATAGCGTAATGGAAAAATTGTAGCGAACGGTTTTGTTTTTTCTTTTTTGACAATCGTCGTGTCATTTGACGTAACTGAAATTCTGCTCATTTTTGTGATTTAAAAGTCGCAGCGCAAGACACTGCTCATTCAATGTCGAGAGTTTTTTTTTTCCTCGGAGTTAAATACCAAGTACGGAGGAAACGACAAACAAAAGTACTCGGGAAGTTTACTCTGGTTGGAAGTCTCCTGTACATTCTTTAATTCCTTTTTTGCCGTCCAGATATGTTAATCCGAAGTGTTTAAAATTTTCGTGTGCGCCGTTTATGCACGGAGGAAATTTTGTGGAAAGTTTCACAATTGTCGCGTAATTTAACGTAACTTAGTGAAATTCTGCTAATTTTCTTAAATTAAAAGTTGGGCGCAAGACACTGCACATTTAATGTCGATTGTTTTTTTTTCCTCAGTTAAATACCAAGTACGGAGGTAACGATTAAAAAAGTACTCGGAAAGTTTACTCTTAGCGGAAGTCTCCTGTACATACTTTGACGGGAGGGTAGGGGTTTCAGCGTGAAAAAAAAACACTTTTTTGCGAATTTCTGTCATCTATATGGATAGAGTAAATTTATTAAAACCTTTTGTACATTGTTAAGTGTCATTTCAAGAACATTGCGTGAAATTTGTACGCGAAAATATTCACAAACAAGCCGGTGACAAAGCTTTTCCAAGAACGAGTTTGGAAAAACACGATTCGCGGTGTTCACTATATCTCAGCTAGAATTTATCTGAAATCAAGTACCATCAAAATTTAGTCAAAGTATCATCAAATCCTCCCCACAACGGTCGTTGATATTTTTTTTTTTCATTTCTAAATTTTTGGTCGTCATGTAAAGTGAAGAGTGCTATTTTTGACGAAAAATTCTGCCATTTTGCGGGTGGAAAACCCCCTCAATCTGAAAAAAATCTCAAACTAACCGTTGGGGGGAGGTATTTTATATATAGAAAGTGTGTACCAAGTTTGAAATAAATCGGTCATGTAGTTTTCAAATGGCAGTGAACACGGACTTTGAAAAAGTGGTTTCCAGAAAAACACAGCACTGGCTTGTTTGTGGATATTTTCGCGTACAAATTTCACGGAATGTTCTTGAAATGACACTTAACAATGTACAAAAGGTGTCAATAAATATACTCTTTCCATATAGATGAAAAAAATTCGCAAATGTGTTTTTTTTCCACGCTGAAACCCCTACCCTCCCCTCACGGCCTTAGGCCGCAGTAACGGATATAAAATCATGTGCGAATTTAACCTTTTTTTTCCGTGTGAAAAAGTGATTCACTCATAAAATTAATTACACATCTATTTAGTATGAATATCAAGCTGTTAGAAAATATATTTTTTTTCGATGCACAAAATGGCCAACTACCCGAAACTTCTCGAAACAGCTTTTTTCCAATTGGCGTGACAAATAACTTCAACAATTTTCACTCGATTCACTTCAAATTTAAAAGTTATGTTCGTAATTGCATTTTGCAAAGAAGTACGTACGGAATTTCTGATTCATCGAAAACTTTTCATTTTATGAGCAGTTTATGAGCAGTTATAACGAAATTTTTCACTGAAAATTAATTTCTTAAATTCAAATACCTACAAATTTTGAATAAAACAATATTTTTTTAATTCCGTATGTACTTCTCTAGGTATTCTAATGTAGATAGACGAGAATTTTTGTTTTTTGTTCTAGGTAAAAAGTTGTGGATGCAAAATGTCACGCCGCACAGCGCTTAAAAAAAAGATAAAAGAAAATATTAGTAGTCGGCCATTTTGTACATCGAAAAAATATATATATATATTTCTAACCGCTTGATATTCATCCTGAATAGATGTGTAATTAATTTTATGAGTGAATCACTTTTTCATACGAAAGAAAATTGTTTCATTCGCACATGATTTTATACCCGTTACTGTGGCCTAAGGCCTTAATTCCTTTTTCACCGTCCAGATATTTGAATCCGGGTAGTTAAACATTTTCGTGTGGGCAGTTTATGCACGGAGGAAACTTTTTGGAAAGTTTCACAATTGTCACGTAATTTAATGTGACTTAGTGAAATTCTGTTCATTTTCTTTATTCCAAAATTGCGGTGCAAGACACTGCAAATTCAATGTAGAGTTTTTTTTTTTCTCGGAGTTAAGTATCAAGTACGAAGGAAACGATAAAATAAGTACTCAGCAATTTTACTCTAGCCAGAAATCTTCTGTGCATTCTTTAACAGGATGTCTACCGACCTGAAAAGTCATGAAAAATCTCAAATGTCATGAAAAATTATCAGTCTACCTGAATTATTATACCCTACTAAATTATCGTTGAATCTATATTCAATATGAACTAACTTTGTGGTACTTGTCGATAGAGAAGCGAATATCGAATTGATAGAAAATAAAATAGAAGAAAGTAAAAGAAAATTATGCGTTGTCTCAACATATATTAGTTTTTCTTTGTTATTCGTGTAAAGCGACTAGATGATATTACTCAAAGTTCCTAAATGTATGTAATATTTTTCTAGATGTTCTCAAAATATATTTCTTTACAGCAATCTTGAAATTATGCTTGTTTCACATTGTTTACTACATATGAAATTGTACAGTTTGGTGACTTTCCGTTTATTCCGTATACTTTTTATTGGCATACAACACACATCCGTTTGAAAGAGCAAAATAAAAATATAAAAATTTAGAAAATCGGTCGCACTGTAGAATCATTAAGTATGGTCAAAATTAGACACCCCGTTTAATTCTATTTACAATGTCCAGATATTGGATCTGAGCTCGATACTGAATGTACCGATACATCCTGAACGATCCAAGCGAGCTTTGGAAGATGGCAAGTTTGACAACTGCGTCCGGGGGACATTTGCATTGTACATCTGTCGTATATTTTGCAGATATAGAATAGGAGGTCAGAGGTGCCAAAATCCTCCATCGCGATGATCGGGGGTCTGTTCGTTTACAACCACAAGGGCGAGGTTCTCATATCGCGCGTCTATCGCGACGACATCGGCCGAAACGCGGTGGACGCGTTTCGGGTCAATGTTATTCACGCGCGCCAGCAGGTTCGCTCGCCCGTCACCAACATAGCCAGAACTTCGTTCTTCCACATAAAGAGGGCCAACATATGGCTGGCGGCGGTCACCAAGCAGAACGTCAACGCCGCCATGGTTTTCGAGTTTTTGCTCAAAATCATCGACGTCATGCAGTCCTACTTTGGCAAAATTTCGGAGGAGAACATCAAGAACAATTTTGTTCTAATCTACGAGCTGCTCGATGGTAAAGGGAGAGAGAGAGAGAGTTTGGAACTGGAGGGGGAAGGGTCTTTGATTGCGTGAGGGATGGTACTGAAGTTTGCATCGTACAGAGGGACCAACATTTTTTTTTCTTCGTAGTAACCGGTTTTTTAGGCTCATTTAGGCTACGAAAATGATTGGAACATTTTTGAAGATCTTTCTAAAACCTATACTTGGCAAAAAGGGTTTGTTTGGGTTCGTTTAGATTGTAATCAAAAGAAATAAATGAAAACCTAAAGAAGAATTTTCGTTGCCTTCCAACGATGCAAAGTTTAACACCATACATTTTTTCGATTTGAACCCTCTTGGGGGGTGGGTTCCGGGACTCAAAAATACTTTAAATGTTTTTTGGGCTAGTTTTTTGAGCTCCATGATGTCAATGTCGAAAAAGTAAATGTGCAACCAACGTACATCGGCAGAAACAATTTTTTCGATGTTACACCCCCTCTTAAGGGTGGGTTCCGGGACTCGAAAATGGTCCAAATGTTTTTTGGGCTAGTTTTTTGAGCTCCATGATGTAAATATAGAAAAAGTAAACTTGCAACCTACGTACATCGGTAGATACAATTTTTTCGATGTTACACCCCCTCTTAAGGGTGGATTCCGGGACTCAAAAATACTTTAAATGTTTTTTGGGCTAGTTTTTTGAGCTCCATGATGTAAATATCGAAAAAGTAAATGTGCAACCTACATACATCGATAGATACCATTTTTTCGATTTTTCACCCCCTCTTAAGGGTGGCTTCCGGGACTCGAAAATACTTTAAACATTTTTTGGGTTACTTTTTTGAGCTCCATGATGTAAATATCGAAAAAGTAAACTTGCAACCTACGTACATCGGTAGATAAAATTTTTTCGATGTTACACCCCCTCTTAAGGGTGGCTTTCGGAACTCGAAAATACTTTAAATTTTTTTTGGGTTAGTTTTTTGAACTCCATGATGTAAATATCGAAAAAGTAAACTTGCAACCTATGTACATCGGTAGATACAATTTTTTATATTTTTCACCCCCTCTTAAGGGTGGCTTCCGGGCCTTGTACATGATCAATACATGTTTTTCTTACGCCTAACACATGAACCAACTAATTATCAATAATTATCAATACATTTTAAAAGTCGTCTGGCAACGATGCAAACTTCAGCATCATGTGTGAGAGTTTATAGGGTGCCGGTGGGACGGGTTTGTACACATTTCATCGTTTGAACACGATAACTCATAATTAAACCCTTGAAGTACACATCGCCACTATTTTTACGCTCGTTTCCGTATTTGCAGAAATACTTGACTTTGGATATCCTCAGAATTGCGATACGGGCGTATTGAAGACCTTCATAACGCAGCAGGGCGTCAAGTCTGCTACCAAGGAAGAACAGGCGCAAATAACGTCGCAGGTGACGGGCCAGATTGGCTGGCGACGAGAGGGTATTAAGTATCGTCGCAACGAGCTCTTCCTCGACGTTTTGGAATACGTTAATTTGCTGATGAGCCAACAGGGGCAGGTCCTGAGTGCTCACGTCGCTGGCAAGGTGAATATTATTTACCCACATTTTTTCATCATCATCTAATCCCATTTCCATTTATCGTTGGCGAGAAAATAGACATACGTCTTTTTACCGGTACTATTCCTAGTATTGCGATGGGAATTGTAAACGTTTCAGGTCGATCAATATCGCACGCGTCCGAAAATAATCGAACGACGTGCGCAACGTGTGCGTGAAATTTTCACGAGGGAGCTGAAGTAATCAAAGCTTGTTATTTCTTAAAGCGAGAAAAAATCTTTTTTTTTCTTCAATTCATAAATTGTTAGTAAAACTAATCGTTGATTAACCGTTAAGCAGTATAAATAATTCATTACTGTCTTGAATTTTTTGTTTTCGGTAATTTTTTGTCAAACGCCTTTTTCTCGAAACGACTTTTTCTTTTAATTCGTGTACACTCTAGCTCGAAAAGTTTCTAACCTATAATTTCAGATAGTGATAGTTTCTTTATAAAATCACGCTCTATATGAACGTAAATTTGGGGTAATATTGTTCAAAGTATATTGTTGATTGCGAAAAAGGTTATAAAATAATGTAAAAAATTATACCCTTTTGTTGAAACGTGTCTAAAAATGCAATCTTCTTTTTTTTTTGTCAAAGTTAGGTTCATATGGAAGGAAAGCATGTTCTTAAAGTAATCTTCAAACCGTATTGATTTGCGATGAAAACTGTGGCCTCCAGAGTGTACACAAACAGAAAAGTCTGATGACGACCTTCGATGGGCGGCAGGTTCCATATTTGCAGGGAAAATGCTTCGAAAAAATTAAAATATTTGTTTGAAAATATGTACAAAATATTGTCAAAGTTTGAGTTCTATTCATGGTAAAAAAAATCCTGAAAATCAGTAAAAATTATTCATTTCTTGTAAAAAAAATCATAAAAAGCACTTTGAACAACGTACCCCTAAACTGGTTTTCCGCCTTAACCTTTCATATACCTTTGGATGGTCAGAAAAGAAGGCTTTTTTGGGGATTTTTTTTTTAATTCTAATAACGCAATCAAAATGAGGTTCGGAGGGTTCGCTTTACATATATGTAGGTACTCAAATCAATTTTTTATTTTTCAAAAACATACAAAATGGCGGCTCAGTAGTCGGTAAAAAGAGACCGCTTTTTTAGGCCCTCCACGGGCGAACTCGTTGGAGACGCACACGAGCACCTAAAACAAAAAAGAATTTTTCGTCGTAATCTACATGAGTTTTGCTAGCCAAGTACAAACGATTAATACGAAATATTTACTTTTGCAAATTTGGCACCTTTTTGAAGAAAAAGTTGGATTTCTGACTGAAAAACTGCCTTAATTTGCTCGTGAATACCGCAATTGTTAATGCATCGTAAAAATCGTGTGGACTTAGCGAGCAAATCTACCTAAAAAGCTACATTTGAAATTTGAAGTAAATCGGTCGGAAATTGGAGGAGCTACGAGTTTGCCCGATTTTGGAAATATTATTTGAACAAAAACGCCTTAAAAGTTTTTAAACTATTTTTATTCGGGCCGTATCATTCTTGGGGTGTTTACACATTATTTAGGGCAATAAAAAAACGGGAATTTTTTTTTAGTACAGGTATTCAATATAAGGCAAACGATAACTTTTTTTCATCAAAGGTATACAATATCAGGCCACGATAATTTTTGTTTTATCAATGGTATATAATATAAGGCCTCAAACTTATCATTTAATTTGTTATTGCCCAAAAACGATTTTTATTTTATTCTTTACCCGAAGAGCAATTTCATTTGTTTATTTAATGTTCATTGAATTAATGGAAATTAATAAAAAGGTAATTTTAAATCCTTTCCAATGAGAACAACATTATTGGCGATTAATACGATTAATTTACTATATTAATCAATCACCACAAATAAATTATCATTAATTTTCTCACGATTATCGAAGATACAAAAAAAATACCCAAGTTTTAATAATAATAATACAGACTATTAATAGAAATTTATTTTCCAACTGCAATTTACGCGAAAAAAATCATAAAATCGCAGAACATTTCACTTTTATTTATCCGTTCGGCTATCTTTTATCGGACTTGGTACATTCACTGCATGGCAATATAAGAGAATGCTCGAAAATTGATCGTGAGGAGGGGTTGAAAGTTTTGTTTTAACGAGGCGAAGGTACAGGGCGAAAAATGCAGACCATAAAAGTTCGGATGCATCGCAGGTGGTGATGAAGTCGTATCTGTCCGGAATGCCGGAGTGCAAATTCGGGATAAACGACAAAATCGTGATGGACGCCCGAGGGATGAAGGGCGGTGCTGGTACTCTGGGCGGTGTCTGCGACGATCCGACAGGAGCGCGCTCGGGCAAGCCGGTCGTCGTGATAGACGATTGCCAGTTCCATCAGTGTGTCAAGCTCTCGAAATTCGAGACCGAACATTCCATTAGTTTTATACCACCAGACGGAGAATTCGAATTGATGAGGTGAGAAAGTAGTCCCGGAAATCGCAGAAAATCCACGACGGCGAAGTTTGCACCGTTGGAATCGAGCGAAAATAGTTTTTCTCGATTTTTTTCAATTGCCCAATTCTTTTCGTGCAGTTTTATCGTACGATAATCTCTCGAACGTTTAATTTCTTTTTAATCGTAGATCCGTGACCTAAATCGGCAAAAATAGGTTTTTTGTTACAATAGAAATTAAAAAAGGTAGGAATAAGAAACGAGTTTTCGTTGCATTCCATCGATGCAAACTTCATTACGATAGAAATTCCACGATGGCGATGAAAAATAGGGATGTTGCCTATTTTTGGGAAAGTGTTTAAAATTCTTCACACATACATAACATACCTCAAAATGTTTATTTCGTGTATTTACATGCAGCAAATTCTTTGAAAATCGCGTTTTTATTCATCCGTTTAAAAATACGCGCCGAAACGCCCAGACCCGTCATTTGACGGGGCGTGACGTCATACTCTGCAAAATACGGGTCTCTAAAGTAACCCAATGACAAATATTTCAGAATTAATAAGTTCAAGGATGAAGGTCTTGAAGACCTGCAATTAAATAAAACAAAACAAGTTGTGAGACGACGCATAACTTGAAAAATTTGTTCAGATTGTCACAGAATTGGCAATATTATTAACGCTATATACATTATTTGTTGCACAAATAACAATTCTTCAGGGTATACTTACATGGAAGTTTTCACGTTTCTGAATTCTGCAGAGCGGAAGTCGCTATTTTTCGGAAAAAAAAATTGACCACCAGTCAATCCTCGGCAAATCCGAACTATTTGCCTTCAGGAATCCAGTCTCCATTACTACAGTTCGAGTAAAATTCAAAATCAATCGAGAAATCTCACAAATTGTATTATGAGACAAAGTACACATTAACAGTCTAGTATAAGTAGTACTCAGAGCGTCGACTCGTTCGGGTTTTGCAAAGTGTGGGGTCGTGCGCTCTGATTGTATTGGATTTTTTTTTTACAATTCATTTGTCTAAATTTATCTGCAATTTTCACAAAAATAAAATAAAATAGGCACTTTCGAGCATTACTTCAAGGGGCCAGTCCAATTTGGAGCCACGAAAAAAGGCTATTATCGCGATTTTTTTTGATGATTTTATATAAGAATTGCATAAGATAAGATTTTATTAAGATTTCGAAATATTCAAAGTGGACTGGCCCCTTAAGTATACTATTAAAGTATACCTAAAGTTTGATAATTGTAGAATAATTATCTCTCAGTTTAAAAAATCCCTCAATATTGCTTATTTTCTTCCTGTCCAAATCTGTATCCCGCCTTAGAACGGTTATCGACGAAAAACACCCCAATTTTCGAGGGTGCGTTTCACCTTTAAAAATCGGGTTCCGCAGATACAAAAAAATCGCCCATTTTTGCCCATTCTACAAGGATGCCAAAATTCATCGAAATCGGAGAAATCGAGCTCGCGACCTTGTTAGACGACAGAGCGTAACCTCGAGAGCACATATCGTGTGTATTTTCCAACGAATCTTCTTTCCCCCCAGATACCGTACAACGAAAGATATATCCCTGCCGTTCCGCGTGATACCGCTGGTCCGCGAGGTCGGCCGTACAAAAATGGAGGTTAAGGTGGTGCTAAAGTCGAACTTCAAGCCTTCGTTGTTGGGCCAAAAGATCGAGGTACGAGTACCGACGCCGCTCAACACCGCGGGTGTGCAGCTCATATGCCTAAAGGGCAAAGCAAAGTACAAGCCCTCGGAGAACGCGATAGTTTGGAAAATAAAGCGTATGGCGGGCATGAAGGAGACTCAATTGTCGGCGGAGATCGATCTGTTGGAGACCGACACGAAGAAGAAATGGACGAGGCCACCGATATCGATGAATTTCGAGGTACCGTTCGCACCGTCGGGCTTCAAAGTCCGCTACTTGAAGGTCTTCGAGTCGAAGCTCAATTACTCCGATCACGACGTTATCAAGTGGGTCAGATATATCGGTCGGAGCGGCCTCTACGAGACCAGATGCTAAAATTCATCGTCTATTTCGGAAATCCCGCAGGGCCGAGCGAATCACCGATCTACGTTGAAGAATAACGATCTTTCATTTCAAATCCCACCAATAAAATCCCGATAAACAAATAAAAGTCAAATTTCGAAGTATCCGCGAGTTTCCACGTTTTCGAGAAGTCGAAATATTCGAAGCCACGCAATTCGGCATTGTTTCGTACGAATAATCGTGAATTCAGCGGCGGTCGACTCAATGCCAGCTCAATTCGCCATTTTTCATGCGAAACTCCGCCTAATTATCCACATTTCGACACTTTCCTTTCATCCCGATAACGACGAACCGCGGAAACTTCAAAGTTGATCCCTAATCGGCCACAGCTGCCGAAATTCATCGGTGAAACGCTCGTACCCGCTTGACCGCGTAAATGGAAAGATCACAGGAAGAAAAAGGACGAGTATAAACGTCGTGAATGTACACAAGTAAATCATGAAATTAGCGGGCAAAAAGGGAAGAGAAAACGGGACTAACCAAACTTTCCCAAGTCAACGCGAATATGTGTCGTAATGTAAAGAAAAAAAAAAAAAGGTATCACCAAACGGAAATACTGTATAACCGAGAGCATAATTCGAGTGAATATCCATCGAGCGTGATTTTCATCCAGAAAGTAATCGCGAAAACTTGCGAAAATACGCAAAGACGCGTTTACCCTCGTCGAGGCACGAAGAATCGCTTAGAAGCTTGCGTCCTCGTGCAAAGTACGCTGAGTCGCGCGATTCACCGACGAACGTTGAAGGATACTAAAGTTTGTTTTCCCGCGAATATCTCTCATTAAAGTTCGACTCCGAAGTTACCAAAAACGTCACGTCGTTTTCGAGCAAAAAATATGAATATCTGAACAATTTGGCGCTAAAGAGTTGAGCTAAAATTGCATCGTCGATAATCTCAGCGAGATTTCGATAGTTTCAATCTGGAAAACTACTCGGTAGAACTTGCGGAAACTTCCAGCACGCGTACTAAAAAAACTAACAGTGATGTTCGGCTCGAAACGCTTTTTCTCCTTCGTCGCTTTCGCAGATCGAACAATTAGCCGTAATGATTTTCTAGGACGAGTGTTCCGAGCGATTGTTCGCGCATTCGAACTATGTTCAAACTCAGCTGTTGTTTCTCATTTTTCGCGAGGGCCGAGATAACCGTTGTCGCATTTCGTCATCCGCCCCCTCGCCCCTCTATAAATATCGCTCGAATCGACCCGGAAATTATGTGTACATACGCGGGGGGTGCCATATTTTCTTCGCTCTAACGCGACGTATTTTCGCGGATCGAACGAATTTAAATAGGGCTGACCTTTTGTATTAATACGACGCGACAAACAAACTCACACGCGTAAAAAGAATTATGTCACTGAGAATAATCGAGGCTATTAACTCTTGTTGATATATATATATATATATATATATATATATATATATATATATATATATATATATATATATATATATATATATATATATATATATATATATATATATATATATATATATATATATATATATGTGAGGTATTCCACATGAATCCGGTTGACTTTTTCCCTGACCCCCGCCAATTCGATTTATTTATTTTTTAATCTGATTTCATTGACTCTAAAAGACACCCCGATTTTTTTAACGTTTTCGAAACAACCCTTAGTAAAACGTCCCGATTTAGAATTCTGAAAAAAATCCCAAAAAATGCGTGATTATATGTAAACATTTTCAAGCTATCACCCGCGGTGGAAGTATGATTTTTTCTGTGTTTGCTAAGCGATTAACGGTAAAAAAAAACGGAAAATTCATGAATTTTTTTGAATTTTTTTGACCATTTTTGAATAACCATATGGTTATTCAGAAATGGTCAAAAAAAATTCATGAATTTTCCGTTTTTTTCATTCATTTTTTTCGAAAAAATTCATTGTGGGTATCAAAATATTTAAGTCTGCCCGAAGTAGGCGGTTCTTGAATTGTTCGAACTTTTTTAACGTTAATCGCTCAGTAAGCACAGAAAAAATCATACTTCCACTGCGGGTGATATCTTGACATTTTTTTACATATAATCAGGCATTTTTGGGAATTTTTCATATTTTTAAATCGGGGCGTTTTTTTTCGGAAAATTTTTTTTTACTAAGAGTTGTTTTGAAAAATGTGCAAAAAATCAGGGTGTCTTTGAGAGCCAATGGAATCAGATTAAAAAAAAATTGAATCGGCGCGGGTCAGGGAAAAAGTGCACCGATTCACGTGGAATACCTGATATATATATATATATATATATATATATACAGGGTGTTTGGCGTATGGACTGACACAATTTCTTCAGGGATTAACGGGCCATTTGCTAATTTTTTCACCCTTAGACCCTATGTCCTAAGTGTCACGGTAATTGAGATATAATTTTTTTCTTTTTTTTTAATTACCCGAAATTTCGCCTTTAAATCGTCATAACTTTTTTGTTTATGGTTGTAATAGGACGAAATAACTTTTGTTTTATTCTGCGCGTATGTTTATTAGAAATAAATCATTATTTCATACAATTAATTTTAAGAAAATGACTCATGAGCTTCCAAAATCTTAAAAATGCGTAAATGTATGAAAACTGTCAACTTCTAAATTCATTATAAACAAAGCTAAAAGCTCTTTTGAACTTAGCATTCCTTTAAAAAGTTCTCTAGTTTATACCCTTTCCAACGGTATGCTACATGTCACAGAAATAATTCATTATGTGATCAAAATAAAGAGAATGAGTTTCTTTTATAGTTAATTCGGGAGTTGAATTTTTTCATACATTTACACATTTTCAAGACTTTGGAAGCTCAAGAGTCATTTTCTTAAAACCACTTGTATCGGATAATGATTTATTTATAATAACCATACATTTTGGAATACAACAAAAGTTATTTCGTGTTATTTAAAGGAGAAATTTTGGGCAATTAAAAAAAAAACGAAAAAAAAACATAACTCAATTACCGTGACACTTAGGACATAGGGTCTAAGGGTGAAAAAATTAGCAAATGCCTCCCCCAATTCCCTCAAAAATTGCGTCGGTTCATGCGCCAAGCACCCTGTATATATAAGAGGAACAAGAGGAATTCGCTAATTAAAAGTATGGTACAGGTCGAATAGCGTCTGACGGTCGTTTGGTGTATATATATATAGAACGAATAAAATATTGAAGCTCTCTCTCTCTCTCTCTATCTCTCTCTCAATTGCTCGAGAACGTTCCGTGAAAAAAAAGAGAAGAAAAAATGGCGTCGAATCTCGCGTCGTTGGCGCGCGTTGACATTTTTTAGTTATAAATAACTTTTCGAATCATTGTAAACTCATTTTTAATAATGCTCGTTAGAGATCCGCCAAAACTGCCAAAGATTTCGGCTCACCGAATATGGAGAAACAAAGAAAAGAGTCTTTTCGTCGCGTTTGCCAAAGATGCGAGTTTCGACACGGTGGAAGAAAGAAAAAAACGTCCGACAATCGCTTGCGAGCCATCGATGTATCGCGGAATGGCGTGTAAATTCTGCGACCGCGGCGCGTCCACGATCAAGAAGCGTCTATTCCGTTGGAGTCGATACTTGTTCAATACGGATGGGCCGTTTCGCCGATGAATCTTGAAGGGTAGATTTCGACGCGGATCCTTCAGCGTTCATCGGTGAAGCCCTCGAGCCTCCTCAATACTCACAATTACGCGGAAAGAGAGCAAAAGAAGAAAACAAACGGGAAAAACTCAAAAGAACCAAAATTGTCGTGGTTTGTCGTTTAGCTGTACGATTTCTTCTGTAACGCTTGAGAGCGAAAGGAAATCCACATACGAATCTCGAAATACATGTACGAATGATGCAAAAAGTTCGCGGCTCGTCATTTATTCGGAGGAAGAAGAATTTGTCGCCGAGGGCCAAGGGGAAAAGGAGGATGCGAGGGAAAGTCGCTTTGTTTGGCTTTGTGGTTAGCTAAATACAACGAAAAAAAAAACAACGCAACAAGTCGATCTTCAAAATAATTCATTAAAAATGTTGCACACGATAGTCGAACTATAATTTTAATTGTCAATTGTGTAATTAGTAAGTATGAGCTCGCGGCGCGTGAACGTACGGTCGTCTTCGCTCTTTCTTTTTCATTCGATTTTTCGTCTTCCTCGCTCGTGTATACAAACGAGGCATAGGTTTTTCTTTCTTTTTCATCCAAGGTACATGGTATTATTGTTTTTTTTAAACGTTTACGGATGTTGCGACGCGACTCGACGAGATTGAGCTTTCATTTTTTTTCTTCGATGCCGATGGCTCAATTAATTCTTTCTTTAGCGTGTTTCTTTAGCGCTTTTCGTTGAAATTTGTGGAAAATTCGCGATACTTTCCGTGCGCTTACCCACAGTAACGGGTATAAAATCATGTGCGAATTTAACAATTTGTTTTCGTATGAAAAAGTGATTCACTCATAAAGTTAATTACACATCTATTTAGTATGAATATCAAGCTGTTGGACACTTTTTTTTTCGATGTACAAAATGGCCGACTACTAATATTTTCTTTATCTTTTTTTAGGCGCTCCGCGGCGTGACAATTTCTCGTCAATCTACATTAGAATACCGAGAGAAGTACGTACGGAATTTAAAAAATATTGTTTTATTCAAAAGTTGTAGTGAAAAATTTCGTTGTAACTGCTCATAAACTGCTCATACAATGAAAAGTTTTCGATTAATCAGAAATTCCGTACGTACTTCTCTGCGAAATGCAATTACGAACATAACTTTCAAATTTGAAGTGAATCGAGTGAAAATTGTTGAAGTTATTTGTCACGCCAATTGGAAAAAAGCTGTTTCGAGAAGTTTCGAGTAGTCGGCCATTTTGTACATCGAAAAAAAAAAATGTCTAACAGCTTGATATTCATACTAAATATATGTGTAATTCATTTTATGAGTGCATCACTTTTTCATACGAAAAAAAATTGTTAAATTTGAACATGATTTTATACCCGTTACTGTGGTCTAAGGCCTTAATTATTTCTTTAGCGCTTTCCGACGAAATTTGTCGAAAATTCGCTTCCCGTGCGCTTAAGGTATTCCTTTCACGAACCCGAATATTCAACAATTAATTTTCGTCTATAATCGAGTGAAAATACATCCCACGATACTGGTAAAATTTCAAGTCAAGTTACCGAACTTTAAACGAAAAATTACGAGTCTAAAAATCGTCTCATTTATACGGCCCCTTCATGGAGATGACAGGCTGGCTACTTTTCCATATTTCTTTTTCTATAGAATTTCTCAAAATAACCTGACATTTTAATTTATTAATAAAACGTATTATTTATTTGAAAAGCTCGAATATTTTTATTTCAATATAAGGTACAAACATGGAGGTTATGTGTGGAACACAATATCCGACAAATGGCTGCCTCTCCGTTTGCAAACGTTCACGCTTTTGACGAAATTTTCAATAACATTTTCGCATAATTGCGGAGTAATTTCATTAATGATGCGTCCAATTGCTTCCTTGAGCTCCGGAATGGTCTGTGGACCATTGGCGTACACTTTTCCTTTCAGAAAAGCCCAAAGAAAGAAGTCCAATGGCGACAAATCGCACGATCTTGGTGGCCAATTCACATCTCCACGGCCCGAGATAACACGAACGTGAAACTTCGTCTGCAACAACTGCATTGTTTCGCCCGCAGTGTGACAGGTAGCGCCATCGTCGTGAAAGAATATGTCTTCCAAGTCCACACCTCTTATACCATTTATCGGATATCGCGTTCCACACATAACCTCCATGTTTGTACCTCATATTAAAATAAAAATATTCGTACTCTTCAAATAACTAGTATGTTTTATTAATCAATTAAAATGTCAGGTCATTTTGGGACACCCTTTATATTATCATTTATACCGAATAACTCTAGATGCCTGCTATAAACTATTCAACGAGTGTACAAAATTATTTTTCTCCGTAACGACAAAAACGGGGGTCATCGAATGGTTGAAGAATATATTAATGATGAAACTTAGCAGAAGACTAGCGGAAGAATTTTCGTAGACGCGACTTTTCAGAGAAAATGTAAAAATGTCGAAATCTACTAAATTTTCGCGAAATTTTCTTATTCCAGTTTATCGTTGGGTATAATAATTGATTGTGGCTTATTGTTGAAAGACGCCACTGCAATTTACCAATGATTCGGAAGGGCCCTCTTTATGCCCCCACAAAATACGGCCCTCCGTGAAAGGA
Source organism: Ophion ellenae (assembly GCA_963210295.1). Taxonomy (NCBI): domain Eukaryota; kingdom Metazoa; phylum Arthropoda; class Insecta; order Hymenoptera; family Ichneumonidae; genus Ophion; species Ophion ellenae. The sequence continues at coordinate 23,758,209 of OY723396.1, read as the reverse complement.
ATACCTTAAACTCAACCCTCCATGTGTAGTCCCTCTCTCTCTCTCTCTCTCTCTCTCTCTCTCTCTCGCTCTTTCGGTCTCTATCTAAAAATCCCGTGCATGTGAAAGTGCGGTGACAGCAAATGTATATCATTATTGTCAGAGTTTGTTACTCGTGACCTCGCGCGCTCACAAAAAAAAACCCACGTCGAATTCTCGATTTACGAGCATCGATCGATGCGACATTTTTTTTCTCCGTTTTTTCTTAATTTATACAAAATTCGAATTAAACGGTTCGATCGTTTGTGTTTTGTTCGCTATTCGGGAGAAATCGGCACGACACGTACGCACGTCTTTCGGTATATAAAAATTGTCAATGGCCGCCGATAAAAATTGTGCCTCTGATGAACGTCGAAAGGATGGCGAGTGATCGACAGGAAAGATCGAAAGAGAGAAATGGCGAGAGGATTTTGTAGTCTCCTCTGGTCGGATTATATTCGTAGCGTTGTTGCGATTTGGTCGACTGAACTTCTCAGCTCTCTCTCTCCCTCTCTCTCTCTCTCTCTCTCTCTCTCTCTCTCTCTCTCTCTCTCTCTCTCTCTCTCTCGGTCCCGCTTTGTTTCTCTCTCTCGATTTGGAAACAATAATCGGCGAGCTCGGCAGTTTTGAGCAGATCATTTTTTTTCTTTTTTTGTCTATGTTATTGAAATGAAATAAAAAAAAACCATGACGTATTATCGCGACGAATCAGTCAATGAGTTCGAAGACTCTCGTATCGCTAGAGTTAATTTGTCGCAAGTAATTTGGGAGGAGAGACAACGAATGTTAAATTCTTGTTGAATTTTGCATAGTTGGAATGCAACGAAAATGATTATTTTTTTTATCATCCGCGCACCTTTTTCGCAACTTCCGGTTACGAAAATGACTGTAATGGCTGAAAACGTTCATCTTCTCTCTCTCTCTCTCTCTCTCTCTCTCTTTCATGTAACACGAAAACCTTAACGCATCGTAGATATGGTTTATGTTCACAATATAAGTAACTGCTAATAGTGCTACTTTTGAGTCTGTTCACTCTTGATTAGCTTACATTTTAATCTATAATATGTTTTTTTCCTTAGCGTATTTCAAAATTCGATACATTGTTAAAAATTATTTACAAACGTTCGTCTTTATGCCAGTGATTAATGTCAGAACGCGTGTAATGAAAAATTCGTCGCGTGGAACGCGCGGTCTGCGCAGGTCAGTCTCGTTCTACTGCGCAGTCGCCAGGCTTCTTCCCCATCGCGATCGTCCGTTTCCGTTTAATCGTCGACTCGTAGGAGGAAACAAAAACATGGGCCCTGCCCGACCGCTGAAGGAACGCGAACGATTTGACGAATATTCAAACAATCCGGCATCCTCGTCACCCTTAAAACAATATTATTCCAGAAACCAGTCGAAAATCGACAAACTTCATTTGAAAAACTGCCTTTCCTTGATAAAAAGATTTTTCCGTTATCATTTTGCGAAAAGTTCATTTTCGAATGTTTGTCAAGAATCCCGCTCAGCAGCGACGGTAACGCGCGCTCGCCTTACCGATCGAGTCGCCAGAGGTTCTCGCGCACGCCACCAGATCGGCGCTACTGAACGATTGACAAGGATTTTACCGCAGCTCAATATACAACTTCCGCTTTGTTTCATAAGCACGAATCTGCTTAATTTTATTCTATCAGCCGTGAATTTGCGAAGAATGTACATTATGCACGAAGCAATTAATCACAATCCCGGAAATTAACAAGCTCGTGACCCAGCTGTTCCACGTTGCAGTGTCGAGCGTACAAACGAGAACGTAGAGTCGAATTGTCAGACTTGTGAATTTGAGGGGAATTTGCAAAAAGTCGATTTTTTTGGATTACCCATATATCCCGGGTGTTCCATTTTAATATTACACCTGATTTATCTCGAGAAAAACTGCTCCAATCAAGTATTGAGTATAATAAAACTTTTAGGGTTCAAAGGGGGACGTGAAAAAAAATCTTTTTTGGTCCACAACTCAAAATGGCGTCGTTAAGATGGCCGACATGTTTTAAAAAATGAGATTATGATTTTTTTTTCACCGAAACATTTATTAGGTCAAAACTCACAACTTTGTAGGAAAAGTTGTTTGAGAAGGTTCATCATTTTTTGGTTAGAATACCGTTTTTTACTCTTTTAGCGCTATCCAGAACATCCCCAGTGTAAGTATGCGTGTGTGTGTGGGTGTGAGTTTGTTTGGATTTGGTCGATAACACAAACAAACCAAAACAAGTATTAGGTCTCTGCGGCACGTCACTTCGGCTGAAAATGGTATTCTAACCTAAAAATTATGAACGTTATCAAAAAACTTTTCCTACACAAGTTCTTAGTATTGGCCTGATAAATGTTTTGGTGAAAAAAATTCATGATCCCATTTTTCAAAAACACGTAGGCCATCTCAACGTCGTCATTTTCAATGTTGGACCAACAAAGATTTTTTTAACGTTCCCTTTTGAACCTTAAAAGTTTTATCATATTCAATACTTGATCGGAGCAGTATTTTTTAAGACAAATCACGTGTAATATCAAAATGGGACACCCGATATATACAGGGTGTCCCTCTTATCTCTGCCACCCGAAATAACTCGGTAATTGTCGACGTCGCGAAAAAATGTTCCATACAAAAGTTGTACGGTGTGAAGGGGGCCATCGAATGAGACCAATTTTTCTTTATTTCGGTGGAGGCGCTGCCGCACAGTCAATGTCACCTCTACGTTCTTTTAATGGAATGGTACATGTTTTTCAACCATCATGTGGAGCACCTCGAGCCGCATAAAAAACATTAGGGTTCAAAGTCTTTCAAGGTCATTCAAGGTCAGTATCGATGATACAAATCTAAATAGGTGACCTTGAATGACCTTGAACGACTTTGACCCCGAATGTTTTTCATGCGTCTTGAGGTGCTCCACAAGATGGTTGAACAATGTACCATTCCATTAAAAAAAGTGGAGGTGACCTTCACTGTGTGTCAGTGCCTCCACCGGAATAAAAAAAATTGGTCGCATTCGATGGCCCCCTTCACACCGTACAACTTTTGTCTAGAACATTTTTTTGCGACGTCGATAATTACCGAGTTATTTCGGGTGGCCAAGATAAGAGGGACACCCTGTATATAGGCGCCCGACCACGTTTCCGTGACGAAAAAGCTGCCCCGCACATTTCGAACATTTTTTCGACGTTATACAATAAACCTCCATGTCATTAATAGTCGCAATTCGGATGAAGACGTATCAACGAAAAGAGTAAATAGCAAAAACCAAATTCATGAACATTTAGGTCTTTGGATCCTTTTTTTCTTCGTTCCTTTTATCGACGATTCTATGGTAAATTTCCGCGCCGGCCGTGGCGAAGATAACGACGGCGGTACGTTCGGCTAGCTTGCGAGCGCGAAGAAAAATATTATCCACGCTACTTCGTTTTCTTGTTCTTCTATTTTTTTATTATTATTATTCTTAATTATTATTTATATTTGTTATTTATCGTATCTTAGAACTATTATTTATTATTGTGTGTTCCGAACTTAAGTTACATACGGCTTTCCAAAAATTCTCAACGTCTTTCCGGGAGTCCTGCTTCTCTCTCTCTCTCTCTCTCTCTCTCTCTCTCTCTCTCTCTCTCTCTCTCTCTCTCTCTCTTTTACTCTCTTCTCCACTTAACGACTAGTAGTAAGCAGTGTGTTTCGACGCGAGCCTTCGTTAGCACGGACGCAACAGCCAATCGCACGAATCTTCCGGTTTCAATTTGTCTTCGTCCACCAAGATTCGACGAAATTCGGGAAAAGCGATGAAAAAATTTATACAAAATTCATATTATCCCCGAAGTGACGATCTTATAAAGGTGGGCCGAGAGTTTCGCCGATGGTCAAAGGATACCGATGCTTTTTTTGTCCTAGATGTAAATACGTCCGATAAAAGTTCAAATTCGAAATATCACTCGACAAACACACACACACACACACACACACACACACACACACACACACACACACACACACACACACACACACACACACACACACACACACACACACACACACACACACACACACACACACACACACACACACGCACGCACACACGCACGCACGCACACACGCACACACGCACGCACGCACACACGCACACATTTATTTTCATCTGGAGAATATTTGGATCGGCTCGCTCGTGCTAGCCAAGGCGAGCACTCGAACTTTATGGATATAATTACAATATACGATTCGACTATGTACAAGTATGAACAAGGTTTTACAAGCCGGGATGAGAGAACGTCGGCGATCGAGTGACGAGGATATTTTTTTTCAATTCGTCCAACATTTTTTCTGAAGACACGCACACGTATAATGAAAAGGAGCGCGGGGGGTAAAAAATTTGGAGCCATTGAAAATGAGAAATCCCATGAAAAAGAAATATAATGGCCATAGATTAACAATGTTTGCATTCGATGACAGAAATATTTTGGCTACATTTCGTCGGATATTTGAATATCTTTGACTTTTGAACCATTGTCTCGGAATAAATGAATTGAGCACCAACATTGGGGGGCGAGTACCTTGAGGTGAGGAAAAAATTTGGCGATTATCATGAATTTTTTTTTAAAGGAAAGATTTCTTCAATATTTTCGAGACTTACGGTATGTTTTATTACTACTTTTGTCGGTTACGTGGTATTTTCTTTTTGCATTGATCGTTAAAGTGGCGGAGGTATGATACGGTCTTCTAAACTGCATTTTCAAAACTGACGTGACGTATTTTGATGAGATTTGGTATAGATGTTACTAACATTATTGTCTAAAACATGACCTTAATTGTTTTTGAAAACAAAAACGAAGATTTTTTTAAATTGAAAAATGTAGTCTTTTGCCGAAAATTCAATCTTTTTTTTTCAAAGCGTATCATTTCATCGATTTTAAAGATTTATTACTTTTTCTTGATTCATATCTGCGTATGAGTGTTAAGGTAATCATATCGCTTCCCACTAGTCATACCACTGATCATACTTGAGACAATTTATATTTTTAACATATGCAAAAAAAAAAATTGGTAATAACTAAAATTTTCCATGTGAAACTGTTTAATGAATGTTCACGTTTAATTAGAAAAATGATAAAATAGTTATTCCAATGATTCGCGCAGTATTTCTAGGTTCGATATTTGCCAACATTGGTTCTATCTCCGTCTCTTTCTACTCAGTCAGGCGAGTTTAACCTCCAAGCTTTTCAACGTCGATCTTCCAAAACAATGTCAGGTATGGGAAGTATAAAGCATTGTGTTCGGGTCACGACTGGTGAAAAGCGTGGAAGATTTGTGTCGGCGAAATATGTCGGTTAAAAATGAAATATGTGTGGAAATTCGAACGAGTGAGATGAGGTTAGGACTACAGTCAGCTGTTGCCTCGCTGTCGCGTCTCTTTATCGTAGCAAGTGGTAATAAATCCAATACCGGAAGTTCAAATTAAACTTGATATTACATAAAAATTAGGTCAATAAGCATAATTTTTTCTGAGAGCATTGCATTACTACAAGTGTTAATTATGTAAGTCTGATTATTTTTAAGAATCTGACGGATTCCCACTATTATATACACTTTTGTAGCGACCGGAAATTGCGATTTTGTATGTCGTCTAGGAATTCCTTCACAAAAGCACGCAATTTTAATTTTTTTTTCTCTGTAATTAGGTCGATAACGGACCCTGAAATTTTACAGAGACGATTATTAATATATTTAGTGAAGCTCAAAAAAAGATTATGAAAATCCTATGGATTGAAGCATGGCGATAGGATTACTTTAATGAAAGAAACATTTTCGTTGGCTTCTTCACAACATTGAAACCCGTTTCGAAGACCGTGCTATACCTCCGCCATTTTTTAAGATTGATAAAAAAATACCATGTAACAAGTAAAATTAGTAATTAAACATGTCCTATGTCAAAAAAATGGGCAGGAACACTTTCCTTAAAAAAAAAAAACATGAAAATCGGCGTTTTTTTTCTCGCCAAAAGGTATCTCTCTCCTTAACGATACTTCGACGGAGGCATTTCAAAGTTTTTGTTCTTGAAGGTTATCTCTTGTTTCGTTTGTTTTTCACGAATAAAAAGTCTGGAAGTTGGCTTTTTGTGAGGATTTGAGGTCAAGCCTTTGTGGCGGGTTTACACATGTATGTAAACACTACGGGCGACAAGTATGGATCCACTTTTAGGGTTTACGATCGGAACAAAAGTTACATATGTCGGCCAGAAAAAGCGCGGAAAAAATTCTCGAGGTAGTATTTGAAGAGCAGGCGAAGTAAACCGGACTTGTCCACACTATGGCAATTTTTTTTCTTTTACGTGTTTTTCGATGACACTATTATTAGCTCCCGAAATATTTTTAATCAAATTCGGCTCTAAACACCTCAAAGTTGGATAAAAACAGCCTTTTCGCTTGAAAAGGCAGTTTTTGGGAACGAAAAAAGAAAATTGAACGTAGTGTGGACAAGTCCGGCTTTGTCCGCCTGCTCCTCATTTAGAAGATGAAATAACAAGCTGCATAATACTTTTTTTTTATTCTCTGCTAGCTTTTTTTACTCACTAGGGGACCGTCAACCTACTCGCATAAAAACGCGTTTATTTTGTTGGGAAATGGAAATAAGAATTTATTCGTAGCGGGACTCGAAAGGGCCGAAATTTACCTCCAAATTATCTTAAAACTTTTTTTTCTGTTTCGTTTTCTCGCAAGGTTTTTCGGTTTTTCGTAAAGTAGTGCGTTTATTTGAAAAAAATCAGGAAATAAAAAAAATAATCAATGAATTTATTCATTTCATGAATATATATAATTGGATTAAATTATGTAAATATTAATAAAACATAAAAAAAAATAACAAAACACAAAAACGAAGGTTTTGGGAAAAATTGAGGAATTTTGTTTTGATGGCTGCTCTTGGTCGAAAAACCTCGAAAAGGGTGTCCGAACCATTCGCCAGTAATGTATGTACATGTGTGTGTATACCAGCTGAGGCAACAACTATCAGCAGTAGACATATTTTCTAATCTATCAGACTTAGGAGGAAACTTTTCCCACAAAAGTTGCATAGTTCGAGGTCGTGACTACGAGGTTCATTCAGGTGGAGGCGCTTCGGAGATTTCGAGGCTACCTCCATTTTTTTTAAGGGCCCACCATTATTTTTCTCCGAATTTTATCAATTAACTTAACAAAATTCTACACACCAAATTTCAAGACGACCGATCAAGATTTAGTATACAAAAATTGGTAAATAATAAATGTTTATGTTTATCTCAGAACTGCATTTTTTAAGTTGGCCGGAAACATAACTCAGACAATTTTCGACCGATTCACTTGAAATGTTAAGGGAGACTTTGTCCTTGAAATGCAGCGGGAGATGTTAGCGGCTCAACATGAGCAGCTAGAAGAAGAGGAGCGATGCCTCTATGGACCAGGCATTGCCGATTAGCGGTAATTATAAACACATTTGTGTAAACACATTACAAAACTTTAAACGCGTTTTTCTCGAAAACACGTTTTTAAAAATGGCTGACATTCTCCTAACCGCTGTAATTAACATATCGACCTGAAATTTGGAGAGCATACTCAGAAAATATGTCTTCACGGAATGACGGATCGTTTTTTCGATAGATACATTTTTGCATTTATTATTTATCTTTTTATGCGAAAAAAAACGCGAAAATTCGATTTTTTTTAATTGCCGCCATTTTCCGAAATTTGTACTAAACGAAAAACCCATCCGTCATTCCATGACCAAAGGGTCACAGATTGATAATATGCTTTGAATTTGTGTTTCAGATCAACAAAGAGGGGGCAGTGATGTCAGCCGTTTACCTCCCGCGATTTGAGGACCTGTTTTTTTCAAAAAATTTGTTTTTAACGTTTTGTATATCACGAATAAAAGCAAGAAAAAAACCGCACTCAAAAAGCTTTACTCGTTTCCTTTAAAAAAAATAAAATGAAACACCTGAAATATGGCACTCCAAGGACAAAGTCTCCCTTAAATAGATCATGAAAAATACATTGTCTATGGAAGTACGTAGGATTTTTCTTTTATATTGCATAGTTCATTTGTTATTAACAATTATCTGACGATTTTTTAGGCAAATTTTTCACTTTCCAAAAATTATGCCGAAAAAATCGTTAATAACAAAAGAACTGTGCAATATAAAAAAAATCCTACGTACTTCCATAGACAATGTATCTTTCAAGATATATTCAACATTTCAAGTGAATCGATTGAAAATTGTCTGATTTATGTTTTCGGCCAACTTAAAAAATTCAGTTTTGAGATAAACGCTGCACAGCCGCCATGTTGAAATGAATCGCTTCAGAAAAAATTATTGTATACAGTCACTGATATGTATGATAAACACCCTTTTGTAATCTTGATTTATTTTGTAGTTTTTCTGAAGAAAAAAAATCCCCAAAAAGCGTATTTTCTCGGTCTCTGGGGTGGCCCAAGGCCTTAATAAGACGATACAGTCAGTGCGAAAGTGGTGGTCATCACTTTGAGCACTTTCTATTGAAGTTTGCACCTTTTTTCGGGTGTAGTTCCGAAAAGCCCATACCGCTTTTCTCTTTGAAATTTTGTATACTGATGTATTTTGACTCGCTAAATACGAATATGATAATTAAAATTGGCGCAAATTTGATTTTCAAGATAAAAACTGAAAAAAACGGATTTTTTTATTTTTTTTTATTTAATTTTAACAAATGTTGATCGTAGAGAAAAATGTCTTTTACGAAAGTTGTAGCCCATCAAAAGACTGATAATTTATGTTCTATACAAATTTTGTCTCAAATCATTATTTTCCAAGAAAATGGGATAATACTCCAATAAGTATATTTTGCTAAACTCTATTAGTTTCGATGTTATCCAAGGTGCCCAACAAACCCACCCCAGTGATCTACGCACCCCACGATTACACGCACCCATCCGAGGTGCCCTGCGCCCACCCCAGTGTTCTACACACCCCACTATTCCACGTACCCGAGTTTGTTCGGGTTTGTTTTGATTGCTGTTTGTGTTTGTTTTATTTGGGTTCATTTGGGCCCATATCCAGTAAAGTATGTAAGTAGATAATATCGAAACTAATGGAGTTTAGCAAAATATACTCATCGGAGCATTATCCCATTTTCTTAGAAAATAATCATTTAAGACAAAATTTGTATAGAACATAAATTATCAGGCTTTTGATGGGCTACAACTTTCGTAGAAGACATTTTCCTCTACGATCAACATTTGTCAAAATACAATTAAAAAACGACAAAAAAAACGTTCTTTTTTCAGTTTTTATCTTAAAAATCAAATTTGCGCCACTTTTAATTGTCATTTTCGTGTTCAGCGAGTCAAAATCCATGAGTATACAAAATTTCAAGAAAAAAAGCGGTATGGGCTTTTCGGAACTTTATCCCTTTTTTCTAATCGATTCTAGGCTAAAAGCATTGAAATACCTTTTTTATCGATTTTTATACTATCACTTTACCGATCATCTTGAAATTTGGCGTATGAAATTATTATCAGTGTCTTCAAGAAATTCTTTTGAAAAAATCGTAGTGCCATTTAAAAAAATGGAGGTGACTTTGTAAGTAGAGTTTTCTCCTAAGTCTGATCGGTTAGAAAATATTTCTATTTCCAACTATGCAATTTGTGTAAGTAAAGTTTTCTCCTAAATCCGATGGGTTGAGAAAATATTTTTACTGCTAATTGATGCTTCATTCGGTATATTTACGTATGTGTGCACATACGTTTGCATTTATGTACATGTGCAGGAAAATCCGCACCGCGGCTAGGAATCGATCGTGCATATGCGCAATGTCGGTGACGTCAATCCCGGCGTAACAATTCGAAGCACAGCTCCGAGAAAAACAGCGTATATCACATGATTCCCCGGCACTACTAATAATCTACGTACTGTTTCACGATTTTCCTTTCTCCCCAATTCAGCCCTATCTCGACACCCCTGCACAATAAGAATCCACAATAATCTCTCGCCTCTTTCGTTCTTCATTAACATTATCATTAACGTTTGTTAATTTGGTCGTTATCTGGTACGAATTAATCATAGTAAACACGTGCTTCGTCACACTCGGAAAAAAAAAAACAACGCAAAGAACGATCGAGTCTCAGGTCGATTTCACACACTTGTCTCTCTCTCTATTAATCTGATTTTTTGTTCAACCCTCTTCAATTATAATTAGTGATCGAATTGTAAATTCGAGTCGGTCACGCGGACATTCGCTGCTAAAATTTCAACAATTGCACAATAAATCGTACATTCTAATTCGAAGCTTTTCTTTCTCGTCTTATATATTCATCTATGTACTCAGACACACTGCGTCCGCAACGATTTCTCTGTGCGGTTGCTCGATGTTTTGCGTGCTATTTTTTTATTTCTTGTTTTTTTTTTTTCCTCGTCTTTTCTTACTGTTATTTCGCTACGTCGTCGGTGTTTCTATAAAATTATTGTCCTCGTTCAAGCAGTTTCGTCGCGATTTCTGTCAATCACATTGGGGAATATTCAGCGGGAGCTTTATCCACGGGTTTGTCGAGCCACGCTCGAGAATGCGACAGAAAGGAAACGTTCCTACGATGTCTCCACGAGCGAGTCGTGTTTTTATTGCGTTTTTGTCTCCTCTTTTTGCGTATAATCGAAAGGCGGCTGTAAAAAGCGCATCTCCATGCGACAATATTTAAGGGGTCTTCTCACTCCAGACGCTAAAAAAGGCTATTTTCATGATTTTTTTTGATCGGTTTATTTTATAGATATTGATATAAAAGTTCTTACACTTGAGGCCTTAGGCCACTGTAAAGGCCGAAAAAATAGGCTTTTTGGCGATTTTTTTTTTCAGAAAAACTGCAAGATAAATCGAGACTACAAAAAAGGGCGTTTATCATTCATACCAGTGACTGTATACAATAATTTTTTTGAAGCCATTAATTTCAAAATGGCGGCTGTGCAGCGTTTATTTCAAAACTGCATATTTTAAGTTGGCCGGAAACATAACTTAGACAATTTTCAACCGATTCACTTGAAATGTTGAAGATATCTTGAAAAATACATTGTCTATGGGAGTACGTAGGATTTTTTTTATATTGCGTAGTTCATTTGTTATTAACAATTATCTGACGATTTTTTAGGCAAATTTTTCACTTTCCGAAAATTTACCTAAAAAATCGTTAATAACAAATGAACTATGCATTATAAAAAAAAATCCTACGTACTTCCATAGACAATGTATTTTTTAAGATGTATTCAAAATTTCAAGTAAATCGGTTGAAAATGGTCTGAGTTATGTTTCCGGCCAACTATTTTTTTTTTTATTGGTTTTTTCCTTAGGTACACGCTTTTCGCGTTTGTTACCTATTCTTTCCCATCATTATGACCGTTCTTTCCTCTCTACTGTTTACTCCTTTTTGTCTCCATCTTTCTCCCTGTTCCCCCCTGTTGCGGCCGCAGCCGACTTCCCCCTCTGTATTATATTCATCATGACATTTCTGTCATGGGTATAGGGAAACTGCGGAAAACCTATACCAATACAACCGGTCATCGAGTTCGCCCCCCAGTCGTGGAACTAGTCTTATTTCGCCGCGAAATGCCGAAGAAAAACATTTCACGACGAAATGTACGCGACTGGGATTCGAACCCGGGACCTCCCGGTCCGCTGGTTCAGTGGCGAGCACGCTAACCACTAGACCATCGCACCAGTCTGTTTCCGGCCAACTAAAAAAATGCAGTTTTGGGATAAACGCTGCACAGCCTTCATTTTGTACTTGATCGCTTTAAAAAAATTATTGTATACAGTCACTGATATGTATGATACACACCCTTTTTTGTAATCTCGATTTATATTGTAGTTTTTCTGAATAAAAAATCCCCAAAAAGCCTATTTTTTCGGCCTCCAGAGTGGCCTGAGGCCTTAATACATACACTTCCGAAATACATTTTTTTTAAGTTTATACATTTATGTAACCCAAACAAACTGTAAATGCGTTTTTCTCGAAACAACGTTTTTCGACGGCTTGTCGATAAAATCGTCGAAACTCCTGAACCGATCCTTATGAAATTTTAACCATATATTCTTTACAATTATAGCTATAGCGCATGTCAAGGATTTTTAAAAATTTTGATATTTACTATTTTTTTTTGCCAAAAACAGTGAGAAACGTTTTTTGTTTTGTTTTTTTTTCGAAAAATGTGCGCCATTTTGTTATTTTTGCATAAATAAAAAATCGTATGGTATGCGCTATAGCCATTAACATACTGAATGTAAAACCTTTTGATTTTTTAGGAGAAAATCCATCTCCGAGATTTCATCAACAGCGCGGACCTACAATTTTTTAAGGACATTTTTTTAACTACCATTTTCGTCAATAAATAGTGACTTGAATAAATAATTTTTTTAAAATGTATTTCGAAAGTGTATTTATTAAGTGTAACTTTCATATCAATATCTATAATATAAACCTATCAAAAAAATTCATGAAAATAGCCTTTCTTTGGCGTCTAAAGTGAGAAGACTCCTTAACACGAGAGAGCCTACCGTGCTACTTTCACTGACATTGAAGTTTGCATCGTTGGAATGCAAGAATAATATTTTTTTGCAATTTCCCAAATTTCCTTGGCCAGATTGGATAGGATATGATTGAATATGATTTTGGATGATAATGGAAATAAGAAATTGACAAGATTTTTCGTTGCATTCCAACGATGCAAACTTCAATCCCGTCTATTTTCAATGGTTGGACAATATCAGAGGTAACGATTTTGCAATGATAAATTAATTAATGTCATTGGTTAAGACGTTTTTTTTTCGGCGTCCACTGAAAACGATATTTTCGAAAGGAAAAAATTGTTTGCGAAGAACATCGCCAAAAAACATAAGATACAAAACTGCCTGATCAGTGACATTGGGGTGGTAAGAAATAATACAAATGATAAAGACAAACTTTTTCATTTATAAAATACTTGGGCGAAATAAAATTGCAAAAAGAAACAGCTTTGGAAAACCATAAAAAAGAAATTACACTGACAATGTGAAAGATCGCAGAAAAATATTTTGAAAATGAAAAGAATGCTCCCGAAGAGATTGCAAAACTTAAGGGGTCTTCTCACTTTAGACGTTAAAAAAGGCTATTTCCACAAATTTTTTTAATAGGTTTATATTATAGATATTCAGTTAAAAAGTTGTGACACTTAATAAATACATTTTCGAAATACATTTTAAAAAATATTTTATTTATTTAACTCACTATTCATAGACGAAAATGGTAGTTAAAAAAATGTCCTAAAAAATTGTAGGTCTGCGCTGTTGATGAAATCTCGAAGATGGATCATCCGAAACAAAAAAATCAAACGGTTTTAGATTCAGTATGTTGATGGCTATAGCGCATATCATACGATTTTTTATGTATGCAAAAATAACAAAATGGCGGACATTTTTCGAAAAAACAATTAAAAAACGTGTTTTTTCATCGCTTTTGGCAAACAAGGTAAATATTTACAAGTGGCGCTCCAGCTAGAAAAGGGGTTCAGAATTTTTGTATCGAGTCGATGTATTTCAGGGCACTTCGTTTATAATATTTAAGTCGGGGGAAGACAATTTCAACCCTTATTTCAACCTCTAACACTTTGAATTTTTTTTTTTTTAAGTTATGGAGGAAACGGTTTCGTTGACATCAAGTGGGTAAAATGACATGGGTTTGACCCAAACAAACCCAAATAAATTCAAGTAAGCATACAGAAAACGTATTTCGAAAATCGAATATTTTCACGATTTTTTTTTCCTCAATGAAATACCTCTCCCCCATCATAAAAAACATATTTCCATACTGCAGAATAGCCGCGAACGCGTGAAACAATTTTTGGAGCCGATTAGGGCTGCAGCCCCACTTGTAAATAATTACAAAAAAAAATAGTAAATATCAAAATTTCTAAAAATTCTTGATACGCGCTATAGCTATAATTGTAAAGAATATGCGGTTAACATTTCATAATTCTCGGTTCAGTAGTTTCGACGATTTTATCAACAAGCCGTCGAAAAACGTTGTTTCAAGAAAAACGCGTTTAAAGTTTGTTTGGGTTACATAATATTGGAGATTGCCGATACTTTCCACACATAAATGTATGTATTTATTAAAAACCTTTTTTTATGTATTTCGAAAGTGTATTTACGAAGGGGCCAGACCACTGAAAATTGCAAAAAAATCGATTTTTTTCTTCTACTGTTTTCGAAAGTACATAGATTCAGAATTATTGTGTCAACATTTTATGAAAATCCGAGCTCTCTAAGTGTTTTTTTTTACCTGAACGTCAGTACCTCATTTCGTCTATCTGAGCGTATAGCGCGCTCGGCCGACCCATCGTATAAACTTCAAACGCGTTTTTCTCGAAACAACGTTTTCAAAATCTAGCTTCATGGTATCTCTAGAACTAATAAATCGATTCTCTTGAAATTTGAACCACATATTGTGAACGTTATTCGCAACATGATGACCCTCGATGATTTTAAAATTTTTATTTTTACTCTTTTTTTGCGAAAAAACGCGTCTTTTTTTACTTTTCTTTCATCTGCAATTTTTTTTTATAAAACTCCATATCCGCAGGTCATTTTGTAGTATGTGGCATACTGAATCTAATGGACTTTCATTTTTTTGTTTCGGACAAGCCGTTGCCGAGTCGTGACGGAGCTACCTAGCCCACCTATTTTTCAGGCGTTACGTTAAACTATAGTTTTTGTACGTAAAAATAAATAAAAATGAATTACATTTTTTAAAAAATATATTTCAAGACTTTATTCATCAAGACCAACGACTTTTTTTTTGTTATTTTTTCTAAAATCCGCAAAAAAAAATCGCAAAAATACCCTTTTCTCGTGGCCCCAACGTGGACTGGCCCCTTCAAGTGTAACAACTTTTATATCAATATCTATAATATAAACTTATCAAAAAAATTAATGAAAATAGCCTTTTTTTAGCGTCTAAAGTGAGAAAACCCCTTAATTTCTTAGTGGTTTCGTTCTCTTTTTTGTATATCTAATTTTTTTTCCTTCCGTAGTGAAGAGACGAACGTACCGTAGTTCGAAATGTCGCGTCTTCTCATTATTTTTTATTTATTTTTCACTTTTGCTTGTGAATATCCGTCGTCCATGCGCGCGCACATAGGCGAATGATGATTATCTAAAACTGGTGGATAATAAGCTAAAACTGATCAATAAGCGTGAGGTAGGAATAACGAACTGTGACGGGATAGAAGAAAGGAAGCGAATGAGGTAACGTCGAAGCTTGCACTGTTGGAACGGGTTGAAAATACATTTTTTTCCCTTCAACCGCCCGATTTTTTTTTCCCTCCGATATTGCGTAGTGGATATGGAGATTTTGTCTAACAGGGGAGAAACAAAAGGAATGGAGGAAAAAAGACCTTTCGTTGCGTTACAGTCACGCGAAATCCGCGCCAGCGTACAAAATGAAAAACAATGATTCCGTAGCGAAAGTCATCGAGCAACTGTACGACGAATCGCGCCTTCTCGCATACTCGCACTCCTAATCGACGATTTCGTATTTATATTTTGGGCGTCCCCGGAAGTATCGATCGAACGTTGAAGAATAATCGTAGATTGTGAAATTCTCAAGAGATTAGCCCTTCCCATTTTTCTCCCTGATCGATCGTTACCTGGATATTGATTGGGTGGTGGTGACCGCGCCGACGATGGATCCGGTCGAGCGTGAAATGATTATCATCGAAAAACTATTTTTCCCGAGTTTATTATTTCGATTCTCAAAGGCTTATGCCTAGAAGGCTTATGCCCGCCTTGAACGCTTTTTTCTCGACGGTACGTTTACAAAGTCGGTGACCAAAATATCTCAAAAACTACTGCATCGATGATTCTGAAATTTTTAGCGATTTTTGTGGATGACAATTTTGTTTTCAATTTAATATTCCGGAAATTCTTCCCCTTAATCATAGGATAATCGAATATGATAACGAAATCTGTTTGATTTTTTTATATTGGATAATCCGTTTCAAAAGGGCATTGGTCACCGCAAAAAGCGTTTTCGAGAGGGGCTTCTCGGACGTCGGCTGTAAATTGATTATAATTTAATATTTTTAAACAAAAAATAATTACAGTTTTATTTCAGATGATACTTTTTCAAATACCTAATTTTGATAGAAATTTATCATCGCGATTTTCTGGAAAAGAAAATCCCAAAATGAGCTGTTTTCGACGGTCACAACTAGGCATAACCCGTTAATTGAATTTATAAAAAGTTTCCTAGTCATAGCGCTCGACCATCCCGTATCGCGGTCGAGCGAGTCCGCCGCGGTCCCAGATTAATCAATAGCCAATTACGGGGGTAGCTATCTTCAGGCGAAGAAGATAATTTGCTAATTTTCATGATTTTTTAAAAAAAGTAAGTATATCTTCGCCATCTTTGAGACTTAGGATATATTTTATGACTATTTTGGCTGTTACATGGTATCCATTTTTCTCTGAAAATTCAACCTTTTGTTTCAAAGCGTACAAATTCTCCGATTTTCAACATTCCTCACTTTTTCTTGGTTCATATTCCGCGTATGAAAGTTAATGAAAGAAAAACATTTCGTTGTTTTTTTTTCAGATCAATGCCGCCGACGTGCCGTCGTTTAGAAGACTGTGCCCAACTTCCGCCATTTTTAAACATTAACCAAAATAATACCACTAAACAGCCAAAAGAAGTAATAAAACATACACCGAGTCTCAAAAATGTCGAACAAATCATTCCTTTAAAAAGAAATCATGAAAATCAGCATTTTTTTCCTCCCCTTAACGATCGATCGTAGCGAAAAATGTCAAGGCATTTCTCGCAATTTCCCAATCTACTCACCCTTCCGCCATCGATCGTCACTTCCGGGACGCCTTCTCGTTCTACACGCGTTCTCGTTCCTCCAGAGTCACGCCCTCTCTCCCATAAGTCTGGAATTTCGAAACCGCGTTGCTACACTCTTACAAAACACGAAAAAAAAAAAAATCCAAAAAAAGTAACCGCAAGACCGCGACGTAAAAGTAATCGCAAGACCGCGTTCGTCGAGCGGCAAAGTCTCATTAGTATCGTCCCATCGACGAGCATCCTCCGTTATTATTTATTCAGATATACAGACAGTTCTGCGCGTTACGTGTAAAACGGGTTCAAGTTTCGCGCCTCGTTCGCCCGCGCGCGGCGCGACAATCGAAAACAACGACGATAAGAAAGTATCGGAAAGGGAAAAACGAAAGTGAAAACATCGGCAGTGTGAATCCGGCGATAGGTGTCGCGACGGCGAGCGAGGTGCCTCGTCGACGAGGCACCCAAAGTGCCTCGTCTTTGTGCCGAACGACAAGTAACTCGAACCACGAGGATAGGTGGCGACGCGTATACGTCACACAGTGGTGACACGATCGACCTCAACGTAACGCACGGAACTGTCGTTTTGTCAGCATATCACTTCTTTCCCGTCGATTATCGCCGTCTCCGACGAGATACTCTTCAAGCGATGTTGCGAAATCGAACGATTCGCTCGTCTGCGGAATACCCGCCAGACCGCGAAACACAAGAGGGCCAATGCCGCGAGGACCACGAGAGCACCCAGGCCCAAGTGTAGCGGAGGCAGTCGCAGTATTATCGAACAGTGCGTCAGCGCCTCGTCGTAGCCCGAGGGACAATGGGAGACACCGTCGCACCAGAGGGACCCGTTTATGCAGGCGTCCAACTCGGGACAGCGCTGCTCGCAGTCGCGCGGTGGCATTTGGAGACCGGCAGCTGCCGAACCCGTCGACGGTCTGAAATCATACACGGTGTCGTGTGATCGAGAGACTGAGAGAAATTGTTTGATTGATTGATCATTTATTGACCCGTCGTCTGTCAACTTGAGTCTTTCGTGTCCGGGCTAAAACGATTTCGGTTAGTAACTTTTCAATAATGCAGGGGCGGGCGCTGCTAACCCTAACCAAAAAAAGTTATGTGGGAGGGGGAATAGACACCGACGCTTGAAAGCACGGTCTTATAAACAGGCCTGGGCACTCCCATATACTTTGCACAGGCCGTCGTGTGACAAAAAGCGAGGCCGTTGAAGTTCCGAAACGGGCCACACTACTTGGAGCGCTAGTATCGGAGCGGCCGATTGTGGGACAGAGAGCGATATTCCTAGCGCATGCGTACTGTCTTCATGGTGTAATAAGAATACATCCTTTATATAATTACATATAGCATTTATCATAGAAACTTACTTGTGCGATAATTTGTCCATCTCCGTCTTTATGGATGAAGTGGCGCACAATGTCGGATTGATCAAAATGCTTCTCGCATATTTCGTGCATTGTTTTTAATTCATTTATGAGTGGCGATACTGCCTTCACCCATTTTTCACGCAATATAGGATCTTTCAGGCATTGCAAAATTTTCACTTCATTTATCAATTAACATGAACTATCGATTCACTTCAATAAAAGACACTTCAGATAAAATAAACATCTCCACTTCTATTGGCCGTCGGTGTACGGTGTGGTAAGGTGGCGACGAGGTTATACACAATATACTAGCAAACACAACAACACTAGTATATATGAGCAAATCGGCCGCTCCGACGCTAGCGACGTGGCGGAATTTGGAACTCAATTGGCCTCACTTAGTGTCACAAGATTTTAGCCTCTGTGCCCAGACCTGTTCATAAGACCGTGCTTGAAAGTGCTAGTCCCTTCTAGACAGTTGCTGTGAACAGGTTAGGGTAGTTCTATCGCTTCACACTAGTCGTACCACTGATCATACTTGAGACTTGCACAATTTATATTTTTAATAAATGCAAACAAAAATTTTGTAATGACTACAATTTTCCATGTGTAAACTGTTTAAGGGGTTAGGCCACAGTAACGGAAAGAAAATCATGTGCGAAATTAACGATTTTTTTCGCATGAAAAAGTGATTTACTCATCAAATTAAGGGCGTTCCTCTGCGAAAATCTCAACCAAAAGTTTACATACCATGTTCATGTTTAAAAGATCGATAATTGGTTTAATTAGTAATGAATAAAATTAAAAACTACGCAATATTGACTCGGTACTAGTAGATAATACGATGGATATCATTTATTGGCGTAAAATATATTTTGTATTGTGTTTTTGATCGACCATTGCCAGTAAACTTTTTGCCGGGACTGTCCAGGCTTTGCCCCAATTGTTTTTTTTCCAAGCTTTGCCAGGCTTTGCACCAACATTGTGAAGGCTTCTCATGGTTATATCTTGGAAACTAGATGGTGAATCATTCTCATTTTTTTTCAAATTATTCGTGATATTTTACTGTAGCTTATCCTCGTTTTATATCAATTTCTTAGTTTTAGTTTTGACGGTAGAATAATGATGCTCTGTTTGCCCATCATAACGCATTTGTTACGTGTAAACCAAGCCAACTTTAAGTGTTAATATCTCAGGTTTGGGGTGGTCAAACTTATTCAAGTTGCACAGATGTTTGGATAATGTATTGAACAACGTATATGTCAAATTTCAACCATTTCTCAATTCAACTCTTCTGTGGAGGTACTACCTTAATGACACATCTATTTAGTATGAATATCAAGCTGTTAGAAAATATTTTTTTTTCGATGTACAAAATGGACTACTAATATTTTCTTTATCTTTTTTTAGGCGCTCTGCGGCGTGACATTTAGCATCCACAATTTTTTACCCAGAACAAAAAACAAAAATTCTCGTCAATCTACATTAGAATACCTAGAGAAGTACGTACGGAATTTCAAAAATATTGTTTTATTCAAAAGTTGTAGGTGCTTTAACTTGAATTTGAATTGAACTTGAATTTTCCGTGAACATTTTCGCACAAAACTGCTCATAAAATGAAAAGTTTTCGATTAATCGAAAGCGAAATGCAGTTAGGAACATAACTTTTAAATTTGAAGTCAATCGAGTAAAAATTGTTGAAGTTATTTATCTAACCAATTGGAAAAAAGCTGTTTCGAGAAAAACGCGTTTAAAGTTTTACATATGCCTCTGGCCGTGCCGGAGGTAGGCTTACGTTATACGCTTAAAGTCGCCGAAACTTTTTTTTCTTGCTATAAACCGAATAGTAACTTATTCTTATGATGATAAAGCACCGTTTTAGTGAAAAAATCGATTTTTTGAAATTTTCACTGTGGCCTTACCCCTTAATGAATGTTCACATTTAATTAGAAAAATGAAAAAAAAAATAGTTATTCCAACGTTTCGCGCAGTATTTCTAGGTTTGATATTTGGCAATATTGGTTCTATCTCCGTCTCTTTTTACTCAACCAGGCGAGTTTAACCTCCATGCTTTTCAACGTCGATCCGTCAAAACAATGTCAGGTGTGGGAAATATAAAGCATTGTATTCGGGTCACGACCCTTAAAAAGCGTGGAAAATTTGTGTCGGCGAAATATGTCGGTTAAAAATGAAATATGTGTGGAAATTCGAATGAGTGAAATGAGGTTAGGACCACAGTCAGCTGTTGCCTGGTTGTCACGTCTCTTTATCGCAGCAAGTGGTAATAAATTCCGTACCGGAAGTTCAAATTAAACTTGATATTACATAAAAATGGGGTCAATAAGCGTAATTTTTTCTGAGAGCACTGGATTACTACAAGTGTTAAGTATGTAAATCTGATTATTTTTAAGAATCTGACGGATTCCCAATATTATATACACTTTTGTAGCGACCGGAAATTGGGTTTTTGTATGTCGTTTCGGAATTCCTTCACAAAAATACGCAACTTTAATATTTATTTTCTCTGTAATTAGGTCGATAAACGACCCTAAAACTCTACAGAGACGATTATTAAGATATTTAGTGAAGCTCGAAAAAAAAATTATGAAAATCTTATGGATTGAAGCCTGGCGATAGGACTCTTAATTTCGGGACGGGCACGAAAGACCCAGGTTTACAGACGGCGTATACTAACTGTGTAGGTAAGTAAACATTTTTTTCCCGCTTAACATGTTTTTTGTGTCAGTGATCCTGCAGTACGAATAAAAAAAATTCATTTTCATTAGTATTTTTAGAAAATAGAGCAACGGTCGGGCGATAGGGTGAGGCACGGACTGCGCTAACGAGAAGGAATTCCACATTTTGGAGGTGAATACAGCGAAGAGGAAATTGATGCTGAGCAGGCTGATAGTGACACCAGTGAAATTAGAAAAGCGGAAGCGATGCTATTGGGAATACAAATAAGTCTCCGGCGTTTGACAAAAGATGGCCCCACCAGGAGGTTATGGTTGAAATTGTCAGATGTAAAACGTCATATCGTAAGGTTGGACATCTGGCAAGACCATAACCTTGAAATATTAGCGATTTTGTATCAGCACCACATAATTTTTTTCGGGCGAAAATGTCGAGGTTTGAGCCGAATAAGCGTCATAAGAAGATAAAATAGTGAAAAGTGATGTGAATAAAAGTGAATAGTGATGTGCAATACATAATGTATTGCCTGTTTACCCGCTTAACTTAAGCATTTAGTTTTAAGCAAATGAAACGGAATGATTTTTTTTCTCAAACCTGTACTATTAATGTTTAATTTGCGGTTTTTCAAGTTACGTTATCTTCATTTTTCTTTAAGTTACAATTTTTTTTAAGTAAATCACTACTTGCTACCGAGTTGCTTTTTTTTGTTTAACAAAAATATACGAAAAATGTCAAAAATGTTATCATAAAAACTCAGTACAGTGTAGACAATAATATATCTGTAGACAATGATACACATACAAATAAATGTCAAAACGATTTTCGAATGACCTTATTTATTTCTTAAGACGTTTAAAAAAAAATAACCCTCATTATCGAGGCGGCACAGTAACCGAACCCCTTTAAAATAGTAAATAAAAAACAGTATATAATAAAGATTCAATCATAGTGAAACCATAGTAACAACGAAAATCATCATAATACCAATACCAAAAATAATAATGTTAGTCAATAATGAAAATGTTGACAGCACGAATAATCCTAACTCTAATAATGATTACGATTATAATAATAACAATGACTATAGCGCTAAAATTAAAAAACTACAATAATAGCAATATTGATAGCGAAAATAATCATAAAAAATACAACAATAGCTTTAAAATAACGAAAACAACAATAATAATAGAAATAATTATTAGAAATAATAAAAATAATTATAAAAAATTATATTAAATAACGATAATAGGAATATTTATAGAAATATTAAATATTGACAGCAAAAATAATCCCAACGCTTATAAACACATTAACAGAAATATTAACAGCAAAAATAACCCTAACGCTTATAAAAATGACGGTAATAATAATAGCAGCAATTTGTGTGTACCTCCGCGTCATTTCAAGCCACGTGACGGTGTAGGATTCGGGTTCGTTGATGATAAATTCAACGGCGATCGTTCTCGCTGGATCTTCCCCTGGATCTTGAATCGTTGTGCTACCGCTGGCGGCCCAGCCTTCGCTAAAGACTTCGACGAAGTCGGGTCTCGAGTCCGTATGCGGTTTCGGACATACGGCAGCGAGAAGAACACCACCGGTGTGTATCACGATACGATTGCTCGTTGAACATTTCGTGGTGTTCGAAACTTTCGTCCCCGGTATTTTTACGTATAAATATTGGCCCGGACCCGGATCAATGAGCCACGGTTGATTGTCACAATTTTTCTGGAATTACAAATATTATCTTCACGCTCGTTGGTATTGATCGAGACGAATTTCAAGCGGAGAATCCGTTTGTTCAGGTTTGGTATACGACTCGCAATTCTTGCTCATAATTTGGCTGTGTGTATTAATAACGAGAGAAATTAATTATTTTCTTTGAGGCGGGTCACCACTGTGACGGGTCAGAAAAATCGATTTTCTCAAAGTATAGATATTCGACGTGTGAAAAAAGTGTCAAGTTAAAATATTGAAAAGTGACCAATTTACAGACGATTTAGTAAGAGCAGGTAGCGCAACGTTTTACGTATACTACAACTTTCAATAGAGTTTTTGTCGAAACGGCTTTTCTCGACGTGGCCGGAATCATAATTCTAGCTATAATCGGCTGATATTCAATAAAAAAAAACATTTTCGTTATTGTAGTAGCTATCGTACGTAACCGTTTTTTTTATTCAGTATTTTCGAATACTTTTACATATCGAATATATGTAGAAATTTCACCGAAATTACGCATTTTTTTAACACCCGCATTTTATGAAATTTATATAGATCACGAGACTTTTTTATTTCCATTTTTCAGACCAACTATTGTAATCGACCCGGCCGTTGGACCACTTTTTTATTTATTTATTATTATTATTATATAATAATAATATATTTTTTTTAATTTTATTGAGGCTATACCTCAATAACGTTGTTAATTTTTAGCTTCTGTGAATAAAAATTTCCACGAAATAAGTTGAATGTATGCTTGATAGCATACCTTTTTCCAAATGCCAAATAAATAATCTAGTAAACCAAAAAAATCTGAAGAAACGACCTTATTTTGGCTCGCCACAATGGTGTTCTCTCTTAAGGGCTTACACCTAGATGAAATTTTTGAAAATGTTGTTTTTTGGTTTCCGACGGATTCTCAAAACATAACGTAGGAAAAATATTTTTTGAAAATTTCAAGTCGATCCGTTTAAAATTGGAGGAGTTATGGACGTTCATAGGTAGGTTCCGCGAACCGTAGAATTTTTAATGCATTTTTGTCTAAATGACTTTTTTAAGATCGGTCGCCACGATATCTCAACATCCGCTGCACCGATCAACTTGAAACGCTCCCTATACATATGAAAAAGCAGTGCTTCAACGAAGGATTTTTTTTACGCATAGTTTTTTTTTCAACGAAACAACACAGAGCATTTTTTTTTTACCGAAAATGGACACTTTCACTTTGGACACCGGCCACTTTTTCAAAAATCAATGTTTCATTAAATCCTCCGTCCAAATACTGGATAATTTCATCCAAAAACTAATTGCGTTTGATGTTTTTTTCGGATGGTTTGTTTCTGAGCTGTAGTGGTCACCGCGAAGGACGTTTTTCAAACGGGTTTGCACAGCCATTGTATCCACCATATTTATAGATATTTTTCAATACAAGCATTGTAAAATATACTCAAAACCACACCCTTTAATAAAAAAAAAGATGATTTAAGCACCGGCATACGTTTTCCCAGGAAAAACAACACTAAAATTCATCTTTTTTTCCGCTCACGAGCTAACCCGTTAAAAATTACGCAAGATGTTAAAAACGATGGTCTTCGACTTCTAAACATGAGTCAATACGGCGAGTAAATAATTGATGAATTGCTTACCAAACTTAACAAACGTAAATATTCTGGTCCCTGATAAAAGACTCAACAATTCGTGACGCTCTACAAGGATAAATTCGTGTGTACTCACCTCCTCCTCGTCCACGATCGGTGATATGTACTTGATTTCACCGCTCGGACCCCGAACCCTGCGTTTTTGCAGGCACGGCACGGCCTGGACGAAATCCCAGACGCCCTCGAAAAATAGATTATTGTAATCGTCGAGAGAGTCCATCGTGGTTACCGTGAAGTGTACTTCGACCACGTTTGACAGGGACTTCACGTTCATTGGCAATGAGCGATTCGAGCACAGACAGTCGCGTTCCACCGGCGATGCGTTCGTCCACGGTACCTCCAAAACCTGATTCAACAGTTTCGAAATGGATGTTGAAAAATTTCGTTGAAAATACGTGGTGGAGGCGTATTTTTCGTGTATTCGACGATTTAACGAAAAAAATTTGGTCGAAAATCGAAATTGTTTCTTCCCGGAGCCACCATTTTGTCAAAAATTAAAATTTCGACTATTCCTTCCATCGATACCTGGATTCATCTATCCCCTAAAAGAATCTTTTTGGTTTTTTCATTTTAGATAATCCAAACCGGAGATACTTTGCTCACCGCTGGACACTTTTTTTTTCGGGGACTTCCAGGAGACTTCCTACAGGAGCAAAGTTTATGAATATTTTTGAAAATAAAAAATGCCAATCTGTAGCTAAAAGATGCCACTACACTGCCTAATACTTTTCGTTTTGCCCAAATGAAATCCTTTTCCAGAAAAAATTCGTGAAAAAACGACTTTTTTGGGGCTTGCAACTGTGTATAACGCCTTAACCCCATAACAACCTTAAAAGAGTGTCTTTGATATTCTGTGCGAAAATGCGGAACAGTAAAAAATTCATGTTCTCTTCTCAATGCCATGTATCTACTTGATCCGTGAATAGTGATCTGTACTTTGAATTAGTGAATAAGCGAGAGAGAGGGAGAGGGGGGGAGGGAGAGAGGGAGAGAGAGAGAGAGAGAGAGAGAGAGAGAGAGAGAGAGAGAGAGAGGGGGGGGGGTGAGAGAGAGGGGGGGAGGGAGAGAGAGAGAGAGAGAGAGAGAGAGAGAGAGAGAGAGAGAGAGAGAGAGAGAGAGAGAGAGAGAGAGTTTCTATCGATTATTCTTATTTCTTATCAATTTATTTATTTTAAAGATAGACCAATTTTGCAAGTCTTTGGAGTAACGTTACCCATTGATGATGCTTTTGTGTCTAGATTTTTTTCACACATCTGTCATTCGTAGAGCCCACGCCAATGTACGTGCCTAACGAACAATAAGAGTACTTGTGAAACAAGCTGTAAGAGCGTTTCTGAGTAAGCACAGAGTATCGATTTTTTCACCTTGTGGTCTCACCTCTTCTCTTTCTCTCTCTCTCTCTCCCTCTCTCTCTCTCTCTCTCTCTCTCTCTCTCTCTCTCTCTCTCTCTCTCTCTCTCTCTCTCTCTCGTAAAACATTAGTACGCAGATGTAGCTGTTACACGAGCCAACCTTTTTCCTGAGAGTGCTCGTTACTACGCGGTAAAGACATACGAGTGTGCAATCGGGAGGCCTTCGTCTTTTTTTTGCTCCAAGCCCAATCGTGGATTCGTGCGAATTACTTGGTATCGCCAAACAACGGGCCAATATTTCAACGCGAATTTCCGCGATGGACATTTTTGAAGTGCCAAAGCCGGAAAGTGAGAAAATGTCCAGGGTTCATGGTGCTGAAGTTTGCATCGTTGGAGCACAACGAAAGTTATTTTTGACATTTTATTTCCCTATTTCCGTCGTTATAGGAGATTCCTTTTTCCCTACTTTTATATTGTAGATGGCTAAATAAATGTCTCGAAAAGTGGTTGAGAAATTTTTGTGGTGAAAATTTGCCGAAAAAAGTTTAAGGAATTGAGAAATATTAATTTTCATTGCAATCCACCGATGGAAACTGCAACTTCATCACGTTTCTGGGGAATATATATTTTTTCTATGTACTTTCGCAACGCCCTGCGTCCTTTTACGATCCGGATCTAAGGACTACTTCCGGTTCCTTGGAGAGTAAAAAAAAAAACTAGAGCATCGCATTTGCACGAGGGCATAGGGCAACTGCGGAAAACCTCGACCGATAAAGGCGGCTACACTCCCCCACTGCTCCGAACTTCAACGTTTTGGAATTACCTTTACGGAGAAAGTGCTCGAGCCCACGCAAACCAAACGATTGAAGTCCGTACTCGAAACGCTCCGACATGAGCGGTTTCCGTTGAGTAGCTTGTTGAAACGCAATTTCACCACCTCGTCCTGTCTTCCCTCGAAGCGGTATACGCAGCTGGGAATGGTCGAATCGGTTCAGCGCATTATTCGGGATACTTTTGCGAGAGGTTCAACATTTTTCAAGATGCTCTCGCGAAAAGAAAACGAAAATACTGATCAAAGTACTCGGACCTTGAAATGGTCACGCGATGATATATTGTTCAATGCAAATCGGAATTACATTTTTGTAACGATTTTGGAAAAGAAAAACCCTTTTTGTTATTTATTTTTCCTTTGAGCAAAGTGCGTTCGATTTACAAGGATGAAAAGTATGTTTTAATGGACAAGCAAGCATATCAAACATATATACATTTTTTAGAAAGACAAACTTATAAATCATTTACATTCGCTTCGATGGATAGAATTTAAAGAATCGTTTTGATTGATCCATTTGTCTTTCTCAAAAATTTATCTAAAAACGTATAGAATTTTCTTTTATAGACTTTCCTTTTTAAAAGATTTTTTTTTTCTGAAAAATGTATCTAAAGACTGTAAAGAATCGTATTTATTTAGAAAATGTATAAATTGATTTATAGAATGGCATTGATAACAGTTTCATTAAAATAACAAGAATGCAGCTTCGGAAATTAAACATATGTATGTATATATATATATATATATATATATATATATATATATATATATATATATATATATATATATATATATATATATATATATATATATATATATATATATATATAGATCGAATTTTAAGAATCGTATTGATCTATATATCTATAAATTTATTTATAGAATGGCATCGATTAATAAAAAACAATTCTACAAAAATAACGAGAAAGTAGCATTAAATTAAATAGCACATTAAACATGTGTGTGTGTGTGTGTCTGTGTGTTTAATTTCCCGAGCTACTTTCTTGTGGCCTTAATTAAAGTGGGATCAATACGATACTATAAAAAAAAATTATTTACATACACATATTAGATTCAAATGATGTATTTTATTTCCAACTCCAATCGAACATTTTCTTAAATTGGAAGAAATGAAATACCGATTGGTTAAAAAAGGAGCAAAAAAATGTATTCGGAATTTCTTCAAATTAAATAAATGTGTGCGGGAGTACAAATCCACTTAAGGATTTATCGATTTCAAACGAATCGTTGATCGCAGATCGAGTTGAAAGGAGGGTCTTATTCCATTGCGAATAAAATAAAAAGGCTCAGCATGCTGAGATTGAAGTCAAATGATTTTTGTCGAAGCAAAGATACTTATGCTCTCGGTGTGGGTGACGCTAGATCTCGGATTTATTTCTCATTCGATTACCTGAGATTCTTGGATCCGCCACGACCAAAGAGAAATATATCCCGGGGGGCTTGGAACTTTCGATCGGCGTAGAAGTCGCTGTTTCGACTGTAGAACACCCGGGAGCACGGCCCACTCCCATAAGGATCGCCATCCTGATGGAGATCGACGAATTCGTACAGAGCTCGAAAGTTGACGGGTCTAAAAAAATGTTCAACGCAGGCTCGTGTATACGCTCTTCCATTTAATTAATCAAAATATCGCAAGAGTTCAATAAATTACATTCTAGATTTATAAAATTTCGAATATTATATTTGATGTTTGCATTTGGGTTTGTTGCACTGCTTAAGGAGGTTGGAGCGTTTGCCACAATCCAAGGTTAAATTTAATAAAAAATACATGTTATTGTTTACACTATACTGAGTCTTTACGATTTTTTTTAACTTTTTTCACCACCAAACACCAGAGATAAAAAATAGTTTAATGTATGTAATTTAACGTGCGGTTAGATGGGCAAGACTTTCACACTAAAAGTTATGTAATTTTTATTGTCATTTAGCACCAAGATAAACCATTTATAACAACCGATTAACTCAAACTGAACCTTTGTGAACATTTACAAAAAAAATCCTCATCTTGCCCATCGTAAACCATGGGCCAATAATCTCGTGACGGAAATATGAATGGGCATAATTATGAATTACTCAAAATTTCATTGTGAATTGTATAAAACATTCGCTGTCGTAGTTTTTTCATAATAATCATCGATAATGTTATGCTTTTTCAAGTTGGTAGTAACACAAAAGTTTTTCTACATTACGCAATAAAAATGTTAAAATGCATAATTTTGCCCTTTAATTATATATTTAAAAAAATTAGCATACATAGAATAAATCTGTACCTAGTATGCATTTTTTTGAGGTTCATTGAAAAAAAAATGAATAAACCGTCATTTGACTCAACTGAATCGCTCCAACCTCCTTAAGCGGGGAAAGGCAAGGAAAAATTTGCTGGTTTTCATGATCTTTTTTTTAAGGAAATATTTCTTCACCATTTTTGAGACTTGGGGTATGTTTTATTAAAAAATACCACGTAACTACTTTTAGCTGTTACATGGTATTTTTTAAATTTATTAATCTATAAAAATGACGAAGGCATGGCACGGTCTTCTAAACTGCATTTTCAAAACTGGCGTGACGTATAGCTAAAAAACGAATGGACCGATTCTAATGAAATTTGATAAAAATCTTTCTAACCGTATTGTCTAAAACATGAACCTAAATGTTTAAACATTTTTTTCATATTCTGCGTACGAGTGTTAATGAAAGGAAAATCTTCGTCGGTTTTTCTTTCAGATTAATCCCGCCGACGCTACGGGTCACGCTGTCTGACAACATCCACCGCATCCCGTTTAGAAGACCGTGCCATACCTCCGCCATGTTTTAAAATTAATTTAAAAAAACATAACATGTAACAACCAGAAGTAGTAATAAAACAAACCCTGGATCTCAAAAATGGTGAAGAAATCTTTGCTTTTAAAAAAATCGTGAAAATCAGTCATTTCTTCCTCACCCAAAGGTATCTCTCCCCTTAATAAAAAAAAACGTCCAGGGAAAAAAATGGTTCGCTGAATTTTTTTAGCTGTTTTACGATTGTCAGATTCGGTCTGACGTATTTGAAGGATATTTGGTTGGCTAAGGCGGGTAAATGTCTCCGTAACTATATCCCGAGAGAAATCTGAATCGGAGTTCAGCAACGAGCCATTGTTTCTCACATAGCTATCACGATGACGTAGTATATACCGCCGGGATATCCGACTTTCCGTGTCGAGTCGCGCACCCTTTCACTGCCTTGTATCTGCGATATTTCGCGTTCACGGTTCGAAATTTGTGAAAACGTGAAAATAATTATGGAGTGACATTTTTTTGACACTCGACCAATTCCACGTGTCGAGTATCGATGATTATTTCTTTTTGGAAAATACTGTTAACCCTTTGACTGCACTGTGGGGCATTTTGACCCCATTTTGACTCTATAGGTGGACACTCGGCCCTCAACCTACATCCTGTCCGTGTACTGAGGACAGCTGTCGGAAAAGGACCTGGGGTCGAGCCGACCCCGTTTATGCAGTAGAAAGACAAACTTATAAATAATTTAAATCTACTATTTTCTTTCTATTTAAAGAATCGATTCTTTTAATTCTATCTACAGATATATATATATATATATATATATATATATATATATATCTGTAGATAGAATTTAAAGAATCCTTTTGATTTATAAGTTTACCTTCCTAAAAAAATTATCTAAAAATGTATAGAATTTTCATTTATACACTTTCCTTTCTAAAACAAAAATGGATCTAAAGCATGTATAGAATCATATTTATTTAGAAAATCTATAAATTGATTTATAAAATGGCATTGATAACAATTTCATTAAAGTAAATGTCAATAATAATAAGTCACTGAAGTAAAAAAAATGCAGAAAATATACGTTTTCAACAATTAATCTGGCGAAGGAGTCCATTTTTTTCCATTTTTCACTATCCCAAAAATGCTCAAATTCAAACCTCCGAATAAATATACTTTTTGGAAAGACGGTCGACACTGTCGTTTTTTTCGTATCTACAAATCTCCCGCTTTAAAAACCTCAAAGGATTTTTTTTTTATATTTTGAAAAAAAAATTATCTTTTTCATGCAAGTACGTATTTTTCAACGCATCTTCCACTTGGAACGAATGTTTGGCCACTTAATTTTCGTTTTTCTTGTCAAATAAATGTTGCGCCATAAAATAAGGATCATTGACCACAAAAAACGTATCTACAAAAAAAGTACATATTTACCGAAATACAACGATCTGAAAAACGTCTGGGGTCCGATCGACCCCGTATGCAGTCAGAGGTTCGTGGTGGAAATGTGCAGTCGAAGGGATAATAATCGAAATAAAACCCCGCCAACGATTTTTGAAGTAATTCTTTTGTAATCAACTTGAGCTCTCTTCTATTTTTACTTACAATTAACAATGATTGCAAAATAAATTTGTACTGGGACGCGCGTTACCTTCTCTCGCATTTAATTAATCCTGCATACTTATCCTAGACGCGAAAGACCCCGCTTCGGAAAAATGAAATTCGTGTAATTTTCGTATGGAAAAGCCCATGTATGTACGTAGGTGGTAGGTATTCGAAGCTATCCGTGATATTGAGCAGCAGGCTCTCACCATAAAGTAGCCCCACGTAATACTGGATTAAATCGATGCCACGGAGATAGGGATGCCGGGGAAGAGCGAGGGAGAGAGGGGCGAAAAAAGAGAGGGACGATTACGATCCTGATGCTCTTCTGACAGGGTGGTTTAAAGAGCTCGACGAAAAAAAAAACGATAAAAGAACGCACGTCGTTTTGAGCTGTTTTTTAGGATCTTCGTTGCGAGTGTACTCGTACGAGTTCAAATTTCCAAAAAAAAACATTTTGCTTAAAGACGAAGATAAAGACATAACAGAATTGATAAATAAATATAAATGCATATAAATAAATGCAAATAAATATAGACACATATGAATAATTATAAATAAATATTTAAAAACGCACATCAAAATTCTAACAAATTAAAATAGATATAAATATTCAAAAAAATAAAAATTGAAAAATAAAAGATGAAAAAAAAATGAAAGATAACTTTCATGAAATTGCGAGTCTCCTCGTACAAGTTCAAATAAAAAAAAAACATTTTGCTTAAAGACGAAGATAAAGACATAACAGAATTGATAAATAAATATAAATGCATATGAATAAATGCAAATAAATATAGACACATGAATAATTATAAATAAATATTTAAAAACGCAAATCAAAATTTCAACAAATTAAAATAGATATAAATATTTTTAAAAAATAAAAATAAAAATGAAAATACAAGAAAATAAAAACAAATATGAAAATTTAAGAAAATAAAAATTGAAAAATAAAAGATGAAGAAAAAATGAAAGATAACATTCATGAAAAAATGTCTCCAAAAACTTGAAATAAAAAAACATTAGGATAATCACCATCGACGAATTTTGCGGGGATGGCGATTGAGCCCTTGCGATCCTTTTCATCCAATTCGTCCAATATTGCATTTTTTTAAATGAACGCGAGACTTGCCTGAGAGCTGTGGATTCGATCATCCGCATTTCTATAGTGAGACTGCTGCCGGACGAGACGAAACTTTCGACGAGTGAGCAGGGACGGCTGGTGTTTTGAAGAATCGCGTGATCGCATGTCCGGGGCACTCGATCCTTGCAGTATCTTGCCAGAAGCGAAGTGTTGCTCGCTGGACGGGCCCCCAACATCTGAATGGGATTTCCGGTTCTTTCCGCGTAACGTTGCCTCTCCTTTTCACTGCGGAACGAAGCAGTCGGCCGGTATTACTCGATCGTTCATTAATCGATGTACTTAATTACGTTTGGTTGCAGGTTCACTTGATGCTTATGCCCATAAATATATATGACGTTGAAGTTTGGTTCGTTGGGATGCAACGATAACTTTTTTTCTCTAACTTCACAAATTTACTTTGGCAGACTTTGCGGAAATCACGCGAACATTTTTTTCGGACTTTTATTTAGCGCTTTGCAACCTAAATCTGTATAATTTTGGATAATAATGAAAATGAGGAATCGAAAAGAATTTTCGTTGCGTTCTAACGATGCAAACCTCAACCCCATAAGGTTGGAGTTTGCATCGTTGAAATGTAATGGAAATTAATATTTCTGAATTCCTTTGAACTCTTTTGACAACGTTTTGCCAATAAAAAATCGTCAATCATTTTAAAAAATATTTATTTAGTGATCTACAATATAAATCTATAAAAAGATTTCTATGACTGAAAATGAAGAAAAGAAAATGTAAAAAAAGGTTTCCTTGCGTTGCAACGATGCAAACTTCACTACCATCTTCATTCATATAAGTACACTGAGAAAAGAAACTAATTGAATCGGAAAAATTGTTATAATACTATAAAATATTGGAAAACGTGATTGATTTAAATAACATATTATTTTATTTGAAAAAGCTCTTCTGTTTTCTGAATATCTACATTATCCTTCAAATAAAATTATATTCTATTGAAATCATTCTAGATACAATCCGTAGACGTATTGGATAAACTGATTAAGCGGTTGCTACAAACATTTTTTATTTCGTACAAAAATATAATCAATAGAATTATTTCTGTACTACATCGAAACGAATATGGCATGGGACGTAAGTTTTACAACTTGTTTTCAGTCTTAAATAAAAAGTGCGCATTAGAATGATCATCAACGATAGTACTGGAGAGACGATCAGATATCCAATGGAATATCCATGGAGAAAATATCAGATATTCAACTGATTAGAACAGATACTACACTTTGATCTTAGCCACAGGCCAAGAAACGATACTCTTTAGAGTTTCTCCAGCGTTTGAGGGGTTACCCCCAATTGCGATTTTGAAAATATCGATTTTTTTTATAGCATTTTTTTGCGATTTTGAAAAAATCGATTTTTTTTATTTGCATTTTTTAGATACTTTCATAAGTATCTGAGAATATGTCCTGAAAATTTCAAGTTGATCCGAACAAAATTGACCGAGATATGAGCGTTGAAAGAGAAGAATCCGCGTTGAAAGAGCGTTGAAAGAGAAACTTTAAACGCGTTTTTCTCAAAATGGCATTTCTGAAGTCGATGACTAAGATTACTCGAACACTAATGAACCGATCTTCTTGAAATTTTGCAGGCTTATTTAATACATAAAAATGTAGTCTTTAATCGTTCGATTTTTTTTCGAAAAAAATGGCCGTTTTATAGCCAAAAAATGGCCGTTTTTTTCGTTAAAATCGAATCATTAACTTTGACTGTTCGCCATTTTGTGAAAAATGAATATTTTTTAAAATCCTTCGATTAAAGACTAGTTCAAACTTATATTTGACTAAATCCATCCGCATTTTTTTTTCAGATGATCCACTTCGCCGCAATGTTGGTCACCGCAAACCGTGTATATAGAAACATTATTTCATTGACGGCCATTTGCCACTAAACAATGTAATATTTTTCAATAAAAAAATTGCTGAAAGTTCTTCAAGATGTGTTCTTTAAGATGGTATATTGATCGATTAAAAAAGTTTTGTAGTTTTCTTTAAAAAAATCATGAAAAAGGCCTTTTTTTGCGCTACAAGTGGGGGTAACGCCTTAAGTAGATTTTCGGTTCGCGCTACGCTTACGAGAAACGAGCGCGCGTGCGCCTTCTAGCGGTTACTCCGAGAACTACGGGTTTCCTCACACCTATAATTTCGGTGGCGCTCGGCCATGATTTGGTTGAATTTTTTCAACCAAATGTGCAAGATACAAATTTTACTTTCGCATAATTTTTTAACCAATTCAGGCATTTGCTAAATATTTTTCAATAAAAATAGAATATTAATATTTGAACGAATAATGTATTTATAAATCAATATCGGATATGGTGAAAGAATAAAATAACATATTTACTCAATAGAAATTTTATTTCAATCAAACGAGCGAAATTCAATTTTTCCTGTCTACTCGAATCAACAATATTCATGTTATGAATACAAACGCTTTTTTCGTTCGTTGCAGAAATTGCATTTAAAACTATATAATTTGTTCGTGATAATAGTTTAGATAGTTTCAATAATATACTGTTCTCGGCTAACAATGTACCTTTTGAATGAAAAAAAAAACAATTTGATCATGGTATTGAAGTCAATAGCGTTTTGTTTTGACTAATAAATCCGATTATTTATACCAACAATTTTACAATTCAATCAACGAAATTTCATTCAATAACACCAATTATAATGGATCAATAATTTCTTCTCTCAGTGTAGACCGAGAGAAATGGACACTGGCCGAGCAACTCTAGTCTCGGCCAATACTTGGATGGGTGACGGCTCAGTCACTCGCTGGATTACGCCCCGACCACTGAGCGGGACCGCATTTATACAGACAAGGAATCTCATTTTCCTTCGAACCTTCGATTTTGTTAAAACTACTATCAAGGTATTAAAAAATGTTTAATTTCGTTTTTGTTCATGGTACAAGTTACCATTTTTCGTTTATATTTTATAGAAACTGAAGTTGAATTATAATTATAATTAAAATATGTCCATTAAATTGGATATTTTTCATTTTTCTTCAAATGTCCCTTAGCTAGGCCTTATTACCCGCAGGTACCTCATACGGTTGCATGGAAATCTCGATATTTTTCCTAAGCACGTTCGACCATTCCAGACTATCGGCTGAAACGCGGTTTTTAAAATGTTGCCACACTATTTCTCAATGTGTATCAGCGTGCACAATTTCACGATAACCTTAATAAATCATTGACTGGTTGATCGAGAAACAATAGAAATTTAATCGAAATCAATGAACAATTAAAAATGCAGATGTCGGAGCGATACAGAGGAGGAGCTAATCGAGCCAATTCAACCGGAAATTTAGTGCGCGAAATGCGTTAATTAAGCATGACGATTGTGAACGAGCAGGGAGGGGGTGGGGGCAATTATATCGAATATCGTGGCATTCGTGCTGGTCTTTTGTATACCTTCCGTACATTTTTGGGTGCGAATGGTTGAGCCTTTTTTTATTTACACTTCAGGTCACAGTTGGATTTTTGGAAATCGATACGATGCACTTGGGTCCAATTAAGGGGTTAGGCCACAGTAACGGGTATAAAATCATGTGCGAATTTAACATTTTTTTATTATTTTTTAGTATGAATATCAACCTGTTAGAATATATTTTTTTTTCGATGCACAAAATGGGCGACTACTAATATTTTATTTTGTTATCTTTTTTTTTACCTAGAACAAAAAACAAAAATTCTCGTCATTCTACATTAGAATACGAAGAGAAGTACGTACGGAATTTAAAAAATATTGTTTTATTCAAAAGTTGTAGGTATTTCAACTTAAGAAATGAATTTTCAGTGGAAAATTTCGTTATAACTGCTTATAAAATGAAAAGTTTTCGATTAATCAGAAATTCCTTACGTGCTTCTCTGCGAAATGCAATTCGGTACATAACTTTTAAATTTAAAGTAAATCGAGTGATTTGATTGATTCGAATTGTTGAAGTTATTTGTCACGCCAATTGGAAAAAAGCTGTTTCGAGAAAAACGCGCTTAAAGTTTTACATATGCCTCTGGCCGTGTCAGAGGTGGGCTCACGTTATACGCTCAAAGTCGGCGAAAAAACAATTTCCTTGCTATACATCGAATAGTAACATTCTTATGATGATAAAGCACCGTTTTAGCGAAAAAATCGATTTTTTGAAAATCCTACTGTGGCCTTACCCCTTAAATTAGCGTGAACATAAATATGCATATGTTTTGACGGATTTGGACACTCGGGGTTTGGCTCCAGCAGTCCTTCGCGTTAAGGGGTTTTATCTAGTTGTGAAATTCGAAAAGCACTTTTTTTAAAACCAATATATTTTGACAGTATATAATTTTATAAATGTTCCACGGAAATTTCAAAGTAATCAGACCGAAATTGACAGATGGAAAGGTGTTGACGCGCGTCGAAACGCCCGGAGCGTCGTTCGAAACCTTAAGCGCTTTTTTCTCAAAAGTACGTTTTCAAAGTATCTCAAAATATCTCAAAAGTTACTGCATCGATTTTTTGGAAATTTTTTGGGCTTTTTCTAAATGTAAAAAAATAGGATTTGGTCGAAGGATTATTTCCGATGGATACTTTCGATTTGATGAACGAAAAATGCCCATTTTTTCGCAAAAGTCAAGGCTCTCACTTTGAACACGCGGCATTATTTTAAATTCGGTATTTCGGAAATTCCTTCGATTATTCATAGGATAAACTCATATAGGTACTGACGATATCTGTTTGATTTTTTGGAAAGGAAAAAAAATAGAGCTTAAATTTGTGCCACATAAAAAATATATATATATACACATACATATACATATACATATACATATGTAAATTATCGTCATCATCATCATCATCATCATCATCATCATCATATATATATATATATATATATATATATATATGATGATGATGATGATGATGATGACGATAATTTACATATGTATATGTATATGTATATGCATATGTATGTGTGTATATATATATATATATATATATATATATATATATATATATATATATATATATATATATATATATATATATATATATATATATATACATATACATATACATATACATATACATATACATATATAAATTATCGTCATCGAACGAATGGGTCGATTCCAATCGTGTTTTCCTCGGATTGAAGTGTATGCTTTAACTGTATCGTAAGAAGATAACAGTTGTAATAAAACTATTATACATTACTGGCAATCAACGTAAAACAGATTTGTCTGTTTAGACAAGCGAGCGGGATAATCGTCTACGTACGTCAAACAATCACTTATTTTACACGTGAAGTTTTGTTTGCTTGTGCACTGTGTGTACAGATGATTCTTGTGACGCGTAAGTCTAAAAAGCCAGACGATCCAAACAGTAGAATATAATAACAATTTATAGCTGTACAGCAATCCATATGAAATGAAAACATCTGTACTTCTATTCTGCAGTTATTGTGAAACATATTTTTTTGCGCGATATCGCGCGTGGCTGATGCGAGGAAATTATTTGTGCGCGTTTATAATTAAAATCAAGAATCCACTGCTTTCAGAAGTATTCCCTGATTCCCTTTTTACCCTAATCCAGCAATAGAATTGTCCAATCGGCAATAACTTGTCGAAACTTGCATAATTAGAATTCAAAGAAAAGTCTTTTTCCCCCTTTCTTTGCTTTTGTAATTATGCAAAATCTCTGCATATTTGGTTTATGAAGCGGTTCGATGGTTTCTGTAAATGTCACTAGTTAGTTTTCGTTTAGCTAGTTTTTGTTAAACACCCGACAATATCACGTTACTCTACGTGGCGTAAAGATTTAAGGC
The DNA here is from genome assembly GCA_963210295.1 of Ophion ellenae. NCBI lineage: Eukaryota > Metazoa > Arthropoda > Insecta > Hymenoptera > Ichneumonidae > Ophion > Ophion ellenae. The sequence goes on along the minus strand of OY723396.1, from coordinate 23,720,320 downwards.
AATAGATTTTAAGGCGTCATGACGCCTGCAGCTTTTAAAATTTATTTCAACAACTTGATATATATATATATATATATATATATATATATATATATATATATATATATATATATATATATAAAGTTGTTGAAATAAATTTTAAAAAATATATATATATAATATATATATAATAATATATATATATAATAAATTAAAAACAAATATATATATATATATTGTTTCAAAATTATTATTTTTTTAATGCTACGAGGTCCTGTACGTTTTACGTACTCCACCGGATGCCATCTTAATAATCCATCCCCCTCTAATAATAGTCATAATAATAATAAATATAGAAGGTAGGTGAATGTTTCTCACTGCAAATTAAAGAAGTGCGTTGCCCGTAGCAGTCAAAACTACTACGATAATAATAATAATAAAATATTTATCAAGAAATTACTTACTTATGTATGTCTCATATATTGGTGCGATCAAAAAAAAAATCGAGGTTTTTTTTCTCAATTTTCCCTATTCAGTAGTTGCAGTAAGATGAAATAAGACGCTTGTTAAAATATAAGCCATTAATACGAATATTCAGAGGTTTCTCATCGCGATTTTCTATTTTCCATACTAATAACAAGTAGATAACTTAGCTTGCTACTTTTGAATACATGATCGAATTTTAAGTATGATGAAAAAAAAAAATTTCCTACAGTGAATAAACGATAAAAAGTAACTTTATAAAAATTGGCGTCTTTTGATTGATATTTTTGGTTAATATATAATTAAGTTGACGGAAATAACAATCTTTCTCCAAAAAATGTTGTTAAATCCAACCTTTCTCCAAAAAATGTTATTAAACTATTACATTTTTCAATTTTTCAATGACGTAATTTTATAGAAGATGAAATGATCTACAAAAAAGTCTTATGACATTTTGTGATAATCTGATAGTTTCACGGGAAAAGTGAACGATTTTTGAAATTTACTATAAATTCAACTTTGACCTCGAATAACTTTCGAACGAGTAGATTTATCATAAAACGATAAGATCCCTTTTTTATAGAGCGTTCAATTCCCTACAAAAATCATGTTTGGCATTATTGTACGTTTACTCGCTGGCGAGTGATAAAATTCAAAAACAGCAAGCAAAGTTTTCTCCACGTTATTAAGTAATGTTATTATTAAGTTTTCTCGATGGGAAATAGAAAATCGCGATGAGGAACTTCTAAATATTAGTAATACGGGCTCACATTTTAACATGCGTCTTTACCTTACTGCAACCACTGAATAGGGGAATTTGATAAAAATAGTCAATATTGTTCGTTACAGTAAAAAAAGTCCTATGTGTTGCGTCTTCTTTTAAATCTAGACTAAATTACCCGATTTTAAAGATGTGTTGCGAGTTGGACGTCGTGCGTTTATTATGGCACTATCAATCAAACTGAGTAATGAAAATTCAAAAGAGCTAACAATGTATATATTTATGGTTAATATTGATAGCACGAAAAAATCCGAACCGAAAAATATCCGTATTGGCCACTGTGATATGAGAAGTACTGCCTTGAGTTAGACATTTTCACGAGTTCAAAAAAAATGCGATTATCTCGAAAACTATGGCACTTTTACTGAGGTACTTGGCTATTTTGGATCATCATGAGCTGGCCTGTCAGCACCTGAACTATTATCTTTGGTTTTCGGGCCACCCTGTATATACGTACACACAAAAAAAGTAATTTCGAATTGGAAAAATTATTTGCGATAAATTCAGCACAAGGAAAAAATAAGCCGTTTCAGGCCTGTCGAAGCTGAATTGCAAATCACAAAATCATTAATAGCATTATTGGACATTAAAATGATAAAAATCGTCCAAAAATATGATTAATTCGAAAAAAAAGTAGAAGGAAAAATGGGCTCACGATGAGACTAGTCTTAACAATCATAGAATGTGTCACTCTGTTTTAGAGAATTTTTTGAAAAAATTAAAAAAAGGTAATCATCTTTAAAAAAATAGTTTTCACTTTAGAAGCAAAAAAAAAACGTTGTCATTGATAATTGATAATTTTTTTCATATTTTTTAACGAAAGTACGCTTCAAAATGAAAAAAATTATATAGTGCCATTTGTCGATATCTCAATTAGTTTAGGAGTTATCAGCGTTTGAACGTTTCCAAAAGTTCTGAAATCGACGTTTTTTGGAAAATTATAACTCCTAAAAGAGAAGAGATAAAAATCTAAAAATTGGTGTGGATATTAATTTCATGGGGGACAAATTTACAAAAAAAATCAGGAAAACCAAAAATGGTCGGGGTCACGGGGTAGCTGAAATGGCCTAGAATATATATATATATATATATATATATATATATATATATATATATATATATTCGGCCCTTAATTACAAAAACAAAATTATTCTACTGAAATAGAAGGATTGTATCGTTCCGTACAAAGCCATTGCAACAGATTTACTCCAAATATCGGAGTAACATTTTTGCTATCACAGACCGATTAGCAGTGGTGACATACTTAACCATCGTTGCGGTAAATTTTGTTTGTACATTTCATGCTGTGGTGGAAGATTTTATCGATCGCATTATAGTTCATTAATGTCAAATAAGCAATGTCAAATAAGAAATTCGTCTATCGTTCCGCTGATTTGCGAACACAAATTTTCAAAATTCAATGGTGAGAGAGAACCAATAGCGGACAGGTCGCGCTTTCTCTAATCAGGCAAACATTCGATAAATGATCGCGGGAATACAGATATTTATTTCACAAATCCTTCCGCGTCCACTGAGAGTATAAAAGCGGTGTGAAATGGCATGGAGCACGCATTATCTTACGAATCGTGTTGGCATTTCGTTTTTTGGTTTATCGATCTTCAGGTAAGATTTTTTTTCAATATTTCATCGGTTTCCTCAATTCACGAATGACGAGTTACACTTTTTTTCGATTAAAAAGTCAACAACAAAAATCTCTTGATAATTTATCTCTGATTCTCACTCCAATGTTTGGGTTTGTTTGGGTTAGCAAGTTAAGGCGTCTTCTCACTTTACAATTTTACAAAATTCGATTTTTTTAAATTATATTTTTCGAAAGTATACATATCCAAAAGTATCGTACTAAAATTTTATGTAGATCGGAGGAGTTTAACTGTATTTTTGTGTGACCTTTACTACCTGAGCACGTTCATCTGCTCGTTAAAAACTTTAAACGCGTTTCTCTCGAAACAACGTTTTTCGACGGCTTGTTGATAAAATTTTCGAAACTACTGAACCGATCCTTATGAAATTTCAACCACATATTCTTTACAACATGGCTATAGCGCATATCAAGGATTTTATTTTTATATTGAAATTTACTATTTTTTGGCCGAAAACGGTGAACAAACACGTTTTTTTTTGTTTTTTCGAAAAAAGTCCGCCATTTTGTTATTTTTGCATAGATAAAAAATCGTATGATATGCGCTATAGCCATTAACGTACTGAATGTAAAACCGTTTGATTTTTTGTTCGAGATGATCCATCTCCGAGATTTCATCAACAGCGCAGGCCTACAATTTTTTAGGACATTTTTTCAACTACCATTTTCGTCTATAAATAGTGACTTAAATGAATAATTATTTATTAAGTGTAACAACTTTTATATCAATATCTATAATATAAACCTATAAAAAAAATCATTAAAATAGCCTTTCTTAGCGTATAAAATGAGAAGATGCCATAGAGAGGGAATATTATTTTTTGGAGGGTCGTCGATCAAAATTGATCGACTAACGTTCGTTCGGAAAAGTTTCACTGATGATTTAAGGTAGCCACGTCCGACCGTAACCAGGGTTGTAAATAATGCATTACTTTTTGTAATGCATTAGCGTTTTCATTACTCATTATTTTACATTTTGTATATTCATGTTCAGTAATGTAATAATGTTGTTATGTAACATGTTCGGTAATGTAACAAATTTCCATTACTCATTACATTGGATTTTGTAATGTAAACAATTTTCATTACTTATTACATTGGATTTTGTAATGTAAACAATTTTCATTACTCATTACATTGGAATTTGCAATGTAAAAAATTTCCATTCCTCATTACCCATTACAATGTAATGGGTAGTGGAATTTTTTTACATTACAAAATGTAATGTCATGAGTAATGGATTTTCTTTACATTACAAAATGTAATGTAAAGAACAGTGGAATTTTTTTACATTACAAAATATAAGGCAATGAGTAATGAAATTTTTTCACATTACTAATGCAATGCAATGTACAAAAATTCCATGACTCATTACAATGTAACGAGGATTATTATTCGTTTTTGCACTGGGTCGATCTGACCCGTTGGGAAACGAATAATAATCCATGTTACCTTGTAATGAGTAATGGAGATTTTTTACATTACATTAGTAATGTGAACAAATTCCATTGCTCGCTACCTTAAATTTCGTAATTAAAAAATATTCCATTACTCATTACATTAAATTTTGTCACGTAAAAAATTCCCATTACTCATCACATTACACTTTGTAATGTAAACGAATTCCATTGCCCATTACGTTGCACTTTGTAATGTAAAAAATGCTCATTACCCATTACAATGTAATGTGTAATGAAATTTTTTGTCATTACACATTACATTGCATTTTGTAATGAAAATGTTTCACATTACAAAATGTAATGCAATGAGTAATGGAAATTTTTTTCACTACAAAATATAATTTAATGAGTAATGGACATTTCCTACATTACAAAATCCAATGTAACGAGTAATGGAATTTTTTTACATCATTGAATGTAATGTAATGGGTAATGAAATTATTTTTTCATCACCCATTAAAAAAGTAATGAATAATGCATTACTTTTTCATTAAAAATTTCGCAACCCTGATCGTAACTGACGTTCGACTTTGATGGATCGAGAAACGCGTCTAATTGTTCGGCTTTGTTCGAACGACATTTGCCTTCGTTTTCACGGAATTTCGTCAATTTCTCGCTACCGCAGAATGTTGAGCAAGTGTCATTTGGCGATAATGTTGCTCGGACTTTCGTGTACGGGCGCATTTTGCCAATTGTACGAGGACGGTGCGTCCGAGCTGCCCGGACCTTACTGCGGCTACAACTACGAGGTTGGTAAATGTCCAAAGGAACGGCACGACGTGGGTGTGCCGTTTTTCGGTGCCACGTGTTACTGCGATGCGTTTTGCGATCGTGACTTTCGCGGCGACTGTTGTCCCGATTATTGGTCGCATTGTCTTCAAATGGGTATGTATGAGAAACAGGTCAAGTGTGTTGAACTTGATCACCCAAATCTTCGGGCACAATGGACACGGGACTGATTAGCATTCTGGTCACTATTCAGCAAATGGTCCGAAATATCCGACAAACCAAACGGAAGAAAAAAAACATGTTCTCCAACCGACAAGTTCGGAACCAACCAACGGGGACAACTATAAGTAAGGGGAACAACTTTGTGAACGGAGAACCTGTCAGCCGTCAATGACTGAGATGGCAACAGTTCGCGGTTAACCTTCTGTGGTCACACTTCGGTAGAATAACATAGTGATCACACTGGGTAAAATTAGTGATGCCGTCGAGCGAGACGAGACGAGAATTTCGTATTTCTCGTCTCGGAAAAATTTCGAGAAAAATTTCTCGTCTCGAATTTCGAGACTCTCAAAATTCTCGATAATCTCGGCGAGTCTTGGGCTGCATGTATGGTAGTGATGCCGTCGAGCGAGACGAGACGAGAATTTCGTATTTCTCGTCTCGGAAAAAATTCGAGAAATATTTCTCGTCTCGAATTTCGAGACTCTCGAAATTCTCGATAATCTCGGCGAGTCTTGGGCTGCATGTATGGGGTGGGCTCGAATAATTTGAATACAGAGAAAACGCTTTGAAATACACTTTTATTATTCGGACGGGTTAAGATTTTGTTGAATTGCCGATTTCAGGCTGCACGTCAGCCAGCCGTTTATACAAAGCAGACTTCTCGCTGATTCATTGGTCATCCTATTTCGATGTTTCCTTAGGATCAAACCAGCCTTCGAAAACAAACGTTCAGCCGGGACGCTTGTCGCCGGGATGCTCAAGAAATCTCGCGCCATTTTTGCTAAATTCGGAAACGAATCCGAGTTGTTTCGCCACCACTCCAAAATATTCTCGTTTCGGCTCGCCCGTTTGAGTTTACAATATCGTTCGAATTCTCGTTGTGGTTCACTACAGTCTTCTGCGTGAAAAATCTGCGTTGAGGCCTCATAAAGCTCATATAAATCGAAGGATCCCTGGCTTCCTTGATCCGATAAACTTTTACCCTGAGATGGTATCATATCGACGGTGGAATTCGCGCAATATTGTTCTTGGAAAATTTTTTGGAATTTAGCAAGTGATGACTTTTCTATGTTACGACCCCAAGACGTAAGTTGAAACGTTTCAACTTTGTGCCGAGGATCGAGGATGAGAACAACTCCATATATCCAATTCGTCTTTTTATAATGTTTGATCATTTTATCTCTTCCAGCTTGAAAAGCTTCGATAAATTTCTCGTCGACGTCACTTCGCGATGGCTTCTCATCAAGTTGGTGAGTTACCGTCTCGATTTTGTCAAGAAGCATGTTGAACCCCACAATTACCAACGGCAACGTAATGTACGTTTGACCACCGAGAACCGTCGACAGATGATCAAATGGTTTTAAATATGCGCACACAGTCTCGATGATTTCCCATTCTTCGGGTTTGATTATCATATCCCGAAATTCTCCATAGCTGTGCATAAGTGCGTTAAGAGCCGACTTGAGACTCAGTGCTGTTCGCAACATTATATAAGTCGAATTCCATCGAGTTGATACGTCTATCGTTATCGTTATTTTTTTTTCATTGACGGCGTCACAATATGCGTGCAATTTACTCATCCACTGCTCGGACCTCTTAAGTTTTACAAGCAATTTTCTCAATTTATTAATGACATTCTTTTCTTTTGATTGCTCCCATACAGATAATACGGTCTCTTCGTCAGAGCTGCCGATATCGGTAGATAACTCGAAATTTGAGTGTTCCGGATTTAGAGCGTTCAATGTATCTTGTACTCCCAAATTCAAGATGTGAGCGAAACAACGGAAGTGAGAATCACTCGCGTTGAATTCGATGCCTTCCCCAGATAAGAGATCAGAGAGTTCGGCTATGAACGATGTGTTTGCAGCTGCATTGTCGAGAGTGATGCCTTGAATTTTTGATTTGATCTCGAACTCCTCTAACACATCGAGCACGAGATTAGCCATATCCTTGCCTGTGTGAGCTCCATTCGATGGAATAAAATCCAGAGGTAGAGACTGCAATTTCCAGTCATTATCGATATAATGCATCGTTATGCCGTAATATGATCGATTAGCAATCGATGTCCATCCATCGACTGTCAAAGAAAATTTTGAATCAATTTGCTTCAATGTTTTAAAAACAGCTGCTCTCATGATCACGAAGTGGTTCATGACTTTTTCTCGCAAACTGGTCCGTTTTGGATATGCGAAGTTTCCGTTAAGGAAAGCGAAAAAGTCTTGAGTGGCATCGTCATCGAAAAACGAAAACGGTAAATACTTTATCGCCATCCATTCGACAATTCTTTGCTCGAATGTCCTTGTATCTTTTTTCCGAATAGCAGATGGTGTGCTGGTATCGACAAGGTTTTTCACTGATGAATCCCCACCATGTGCGTTTCGCAAGTGTCTTTGAAGCCCCGAAGTATTCGAATCCTTCATTTTAATTCGACGATCAATTCCGGACTTGAGACACAGCAAGCACTTTCCGTATTTTTCTTTATCGACCGAACACACTTCAAAAAATCCAGTGTATTTCTGCTGTGTTTTGGCCGTTGTCTGTACAATACAATTATCTTTATTCGACGAAGTGGACGGTAAATTTTGAGTCACCATGATTTCCGGCTGCCTGACGTCGCCGGAATTTTTTTCAAGTTCATCGGTCGTCAAATCATCTTCTCCACTTTCATCGGATCTGATTAAAGCGTTTTGGCGTTTGTTTTTCCTTTTGCCGTGGCTGGAAATCGCTATTACATTGGAACGCTTCATTTTTCACGAGAGTCCGCCACTTTATAGTCAGATCTACAATGATAATACCACAAGTGAGAAAGGAGTACTGGAACTAACTTTAGGCAATAAACGAGAAAAAGCATAGTCCCTGCGTTATTGTTATTGTTTATATTTTTCATTTTTTGTTAAGAAAAATCTGGCGTTAAGATCTACGGTTGCAGTTCGCCAATTGAAACATGCACTTGTGTATATAATTATCGATTCAATATTCCGCACGTGGATATATGAATATAATCGAAGAGGATGTGAAAGACCTGTTTTACCATCGTAGCAAACTCGAATTTTCGAACAAATGTCATTTCCAAATTATTCAACCAAATAGGCTGAAATTTTGGGATGTCATTACGGTAATAGTATTCTAGGGCCTAAAACTCAGAAAATTTCGATAGCGCAAAAAAAATACAGTTTTATTACTAGGTGGAATCTGTAATGCAGAAATGGATTTCCCGATGTTTGCATTGTTCGATTGCCAAAATTCTCAGTTTTAGGATCTAGAGCAAAGAAAAACGTAAAAAGATACTGGGCACTTGAAAATTGCTGTATGTGAAGAATTGCAGAAATCGAGGGACTGCTCACTTAGGAAATCATTGAACCATTTTATCATAAATCAGACAGGCAATCGCTAGAAATCGCGCGAGTCGCATGATTCCTGACTTTCTTAAGATTTCTCAAAATATATAGGAAATAGTAGGGAATCATAAAGAAATCACGTGATTTCGTGAATCGCTGGGGATTGCTAATCTAAGTTATTGATTGAGTATCCACTATACTGATTAAAAAAAGCGACTATTTTTTTCTGAAATGTCATATTAAACATATTCAGCGAGGTGAAAAAGATGGATAAAAGCAGAGCTCTTCATATTAATATTTAGAGGTCTCTCATCGCAATATTCTATTTTCCATCTTAATAACACCGGACATTTTTTTTCAAAGTTTGAAATTTTAAACCTCGGCTTCAAGTCAATGTACCAAAATGTGCGATACATATTCTTGTAGAGAATTGAATGCTCTATAAAAAAGGTCTCATCATTTTTCGAAAAACTCACTCCTTCAAAAGTTATGTTAAAGTTAAATTTAGAGTAAATTTCACTTTTGTTTTTAGTTTCAGGCAAAATGTTAAAACTTATTAAGTACTAAATATCGTAAGATCTTTCTTGAAAAAAAAGTTCAAACTTATCAATATAAATTACCTAATTTTTAAAGAAATGACCAACAGTAGTTCACACATATTCACAGCCTAATGTACATACATATTAGACCGTAGATAACTTTTGAAGGAGTGAGTTTATCGAAAAATCATAAGAAACGTTTTTTGCAGAGCGTTCAATTCCCTACAATAATATGTATAACATTTTAAAGTTAAAAAAAAATTTCCTGTGTTATTTAAATGGAAAATATAAATTCGCGATAAGAGACCTCTAAATATTAATATTAAGAGCTCTAATTTTAACAGGCATCTTTTTTCACCTCTCCGAAAGTGTTTATTAGGGGATTTCGAAAAAAAAAATTCGTTTTTTTTTATCAGTCTAGTATCCACTTATTCCTAACCATAAATGACTTATTGTTAATTTATAATATTTAATCAATTTTCATTTCATGTCTTCAGTATAGAAATCAGTGATTTTTGAAAGTTAGAAATCACTTGTAATCGTTAGAATCAGCAGAAATCATATGTAATCGACGCTAATCTCATTGATTCAGAAATCACGGAAATCACAGTCGGAACCACAAGAAATCGATTCCTTTTGGAAATCGATGAACCTCTAAATGAGCGAGTGAGCAGCCCCTCGGCAGAAATGGCATTTGGTCGAAAATTTAATGGTAAATGCCGATAAATAGAGCTATATTTATGTGTATATGGGGCGTTACATCCTAAATCGGACAGTTTAAAAAACTTTTTTTTATTTCCTCAATTTTTTTATATTTTTTGGTACTCACCAAAAGACCCTTCGTGTAAAATTTTGAGATTTTTTTTATTACCCGTTCAAAAGATATTAAATTAACAAAAAACCGCTCTTTTTGGTATTTTGCTCATAACTTCTTTAATAAAGGTCCAAATTAAAAGTTTTGTTTTTCAATTTTTTTGTTTTTTTATGGCCTTTTCAGAAAAAATACAACAAGAATATTCGACGTGTTTTTGCATGAGTTTTTTGAGTTTTAAACTTTAAATCGCGTTTTTAAAAGTGAGTGCATATTTTGATTTTTTTTTTTAATTTTTGTTATAAACATCTCTCTATTTAACGATTTTTAAGACTAGTCCGATCGTGGGGTTTTCATAACTACTATTTTTTTCGATTTTTGAAAATTAACATTTTTTTAAAATTATTATAAATACCAATTTTTGTTACTGTATAGTATTTTTTTCAACATTTAGAATTTATTTCGGTACTTTTTAATTATTAACAGGTTTTCAAAATGAATAATTAATAATTAATAATCAATCAATGAGCAAATAACAGCAGCTCAATAATTGTATGACTGGGCATCGAACCCCAATGGTCTACCGAATATTGCTGTTAAATTTTCACCTGAGAAATACTATTTAGATAAAAAGGAAAATTATATTTGCGATACGACACTGCTAAGTCAATCACAGGGACGCAAATATTTCATTCGATTATTATAATGAGCAACGGAAACGTAGCAAAGGAATATTCTCATTCAGGAAATGATCCTATATGTAAGATTTTTAAAAGAATACGTAAAAAAATAAAAACTGTTGTTATTATTGTTCATAAACAGTCTTAACAATTAATTATTCATTTTAAAAACCTGTTAACAATAAAAAAGTGTCAAAATAAAATCTGAATATCGAAAAAAATACTATACAGTAACAAAAATTGGTATTCATAATGATTTATAAAAAAAAAAAATTATTTTCAAAAATCGAAAAAATAGTAGTTATGGAAATCCCATGATCGGATAGTCTTAAGAATTGTTGAATAGATAAATGTTTATAACAAAAAATCAAAAAGAAATCAAAATATGCACACACTTTTAAAAACGCGATTTAAAGTTTAAAACTAAAAAAACTCATTCAAAAACACGTCAAATATTTTTGTTGTATTTTTTTCTGAAAAGGCCATAAAAAAACAGAAGTTATGACCAAACTACCAAAAAAGAGCGGTTTTTTGTTAATTTAATATCTTTTGAACGGGTAATTAAAAAAATCTCAAAATTTTACAGGAAGGGTCTTCTGATGAGTACTGAAAAATATAAAAAAATTGAGAAAAAAAAAAGTTCTTCAAACTTTCCGATTTGGGATGGAACGCTCCATATACAATATACATATAGCTATGAGCACATATAGATATATCACTAAACGGATAACGGGCCCAGATTTTCACGCCCTGCCATCTAGCGGTGGCGCGCGTCGCGAAAATTCTCACTACTTTACCGACGTCATCAGAGTTCGTCGGCGTCTTTCACATCCTTTTAAGAGGATGTGAATGATCTGTTTCACCGACAATGTTTCGAACAAGTCTTTCTCGTAAATGGTGGAGAATTAAGAAAAAACCAAAGTTTTAGGCCCTGCATAATTTACTGATGCAGAGGCTAAAACTTTTGTTTTGCCCCAAATGTTGCTGATCTCCGAGAAAGACTTGTTCGAAAATTTCAGCTATCTCTCTCGCACTCATGTAACAGCTGATCAAATTTCACATCTTCTTGAGTCGTACCATGTCTTCTCCGATCGTTTTTTTATGATATTGATATATTTCTTGTCTCCATAAAAGATGCGTTAGGAATATTTCAACGGATATTAAAAATACAGGGAACACGAATTATTCAACTAAATCACAGACAAAAAATATAAACTATACCTTTTACACAGCCTCAAAGATCCGCGTCTCAAAGATCCGCGTATTGTGTAAAAGTGAAAAAAGAAGATCTTATCGATATGTAATTGTCGCGATCACTAGCTCGATGATACTGAGAGCTTACAGAAGCCTTGGCCAAGGTCATACGTGCTGTACCGATATGCACACGAGCGTGGGCCAATCGTTCGAACACAGAGCCTCTAGCGACTTTTCGATGCAACTACAAAGAGCTTGTCGAAAGATCGATCTGGTATATGAAGATTTTCTAAAATTTTCCCAAAAACATTAACATAATATTAGTAATTGTAATTCTCTCGAATAAATACAGATACTATTATTTTTCTCATTCGGTGCCCACAAAATCAAATACCGACTGAGAAATTCCAGGAATCTCGGGATTGACGAAAAATTCGAGAAATTCGAGAAATTCGAGAAATCTCGAGAAATTCGAGAAATCTCGAGATGTCGAGAGTCTCGATCGAGAATCTCGTCAGTCGAGAAAAATTTCTCGTCTCATCTCGAGATCTCGAGACGAGAATTTTGTAAGACGAGACGAGAAATTTCTCGATCTCGTCTCGTCTCGCCGAGAAATGTCTCGTCTCGACGGCATCACTAGGTAAAATACACCCGGCCAAGTTCCAAATGGTTTCTGTCTGAAAACTATCAGTCCTATCGGGATTGAAAAAATACTAGAAAATACTTTGAACATTCTAGAACATGTGTAAAAAGTCGGTATGTGAAAATTCAAATGACAACATGTTTAAAAAAAATCGTCAATAGGACAATTCGGCAAAAAATACACCTTTTCACTAAAAAAATCATAAGTTTAAGAATTTTTGATATTTTCAAGTAAAATTGGAACAGGATACTCGTCAGACATGGTACTTCTAGGGAAAAAATAGTGGCATAGTGGCACTTCAAACCCTCGCGTCCTGGAGGGCCGACCGTCAATTAAAACTAGAACCGATAGATATTTAGACCCAGGGTTAGGTCTGGGTGAATTTTACGCACGGTGACCAAGGAGGGTTAAGATAACAACTATGTGTATTCGATTTAGTGAACTAGAAGCAGCTGATCCTGTACTCGCCTGGGCAACTTATGAAATAAATTTATTTTATTTTTCTTTAAATAATTCAACGCAGAGTTGCTTCCTATTATTAAATTTCTATTTATATGATTAAATACTATTATTAAATTCTGTTACTAAAATTATATTCTATTATATCTGTTGTTAAAAATCGGTTGACCTAAAATTAGGTTGAACCAGTAGCATGTGAAAAGTTGTGACGGTGACAAAATACTCTGGACACAGAAATTGACGAACATTCGGCCGGTGACATTTGTCATATACTCGGAAGATGTTGCAGGTGGAATTCTGGTGAGGCTGTACCCTAAATAACTAACAAGGAAAGGTTGCGAAGTCGATCTCTCCGATTTCGATGAAATTTGGCATGCTTGTAGAATGGGTAAAAATAGGCGACACGTATTTTTTTATATCTGCGGAACCCGATTTTTAATCGTTGAAACGCACCCTTGAAAATTGGGGTGTTTTTCGTCGATAACGTTTTAATGGTACGAGATATGAAAAAAATTCAAATTGCAAAAATGGTTATTTTCGTGTACATTGGAGACGAGAACGATAACGTTATCGACGAAAAACGAAAGACACCCCTATTTTCGAGGGTGCGTTTCACCCCTTAAAAATCGGGTTCCGCAGATATAAAAAAGTACGTGTCGCCTATTTTTACCCATTCTACAAGCACGCCGAATTTCATCGAAATCGGAGAGATCGACCTCGCAACCTTACCTCGTAAGTAGCTCACCGAAAAATGAGTTGAGATTTTTTTTGAGAATACCAATACAGCAATCAAAGTGAGGTTTGGAGGTTTTATTCTACATGTGTTTGGGCACATGACTTTTGCTAGAGAAGTATACATGCTTATTAAAAGTTATGGTTTTTTTTCGCACAATCAACTCAGTTTGAAATTTTTTTAAATCTTTGCTAATAAAATCGGTCTTAATTAGCTTGCAAAGTTGTAAGATCGTCGTATATTGTTTGTGCAATACCTTTTTGTTGAAAGTGGTCTCAACGAACAAAAATAAAATCTTCACGGTCAGACCTCACTTTAGACGCTATAAAGGTTATTTCTATGATTTTTTGATAGTTTGATATTATAGATATTGATATAAAAGTTGTTACTCTTAATAAAAACGCTTTCCAAATACATTATTGAAAAAAAAAATAATGTATTTATGTAACCGAAACAAACTTTAAACGCGTTTCTCTCGAAACAACGTTTTTCGACGGCTTGTTGATAAAATCTTCGAAACTACTGAATCGATCCTTGTGAAATTTTATCCACATATTCTTTACAACTATAGCTATAGCGCATAGCAAGGATTTTTTTTTAATTTTGGTATTTACAATTTTTTTTGCCAAAAACGATGAAACAAACACGTTTTTTTTTCAAAAAATGTCCGCCATCTTGTTATTTTTGCGTATATAACAAAAATCGTATGATATGCGCTATAGCCATTAACATACTGAATCTGAAACCGTTTGATTTTTTTGTTTCGGATGTTCCGTCTCCGAGATTTTATCAACAGCGCAGAGCTGCAATTTTTTTAGGACATTTTTTAACAACCATTTCCGCCTATAAATAGTGACCTAAATTGAAAAATTAAAAAAAAATGTATTTCGAAAGTGTATTGATTAAGTGTAACAACTTTTACATCAATATCTATAATATAAACTTATCAAAAAATACATGAAATAGCCTTTTTTTAGCGCCTAAAGTGAGAAGACACCTTAATTCTTTTTGTATATCATTCTTGTGATGTTTATACATCATCTAAGCGAATTAAAAAATTCTACCCAGATTTGATGCCTTAATGGCAAACTTTGACGAGAAGTTACGGTTGTTGCTTAAAAATAGTTTCGAGCCCCACAGTGGCAAGTAAGGGTTAAGGAGCTATACCAGTGTGACACTTTTAAAAAATCGATTCTTTTTTTGCCTTTTTCGACAGTTTATACTTTCAAGAATATTATTATCATTTATATCATTTATATCAATATCATTTTATCTTGCAAAAATAGATAGTTCAATCTTTAAACGCGTTTTTCTCGAAATGAGATTTTTCAAATTTGCTGACATTGTAACTCAAAGAGCAATTATCCGATTGACTTGAAATTTGAACTGAGTACTCTTGACTATATTTACCCTACACTGACGTAGGATATTTTTTATTGGATGAAAGTTGACGATTTGGCATTGAAAAAAACGATCATTTTATAGTAAAGAAGACAGACTTTTTTCATAACTACGGCATTTTGTTAGATTTTGATATTTTTCGAAAATCCTACGTCATTGTACAGGAAATACCTTCCAGTTCAACGACATTTATTCCTTTTTCGGTTTCAGCTACTCAATCGGTCGGAATCATGTCGGCAGTGGAGGAACTTTTTTTTGGCGCCTCCGAAGGCAGCGCATAAGTCGCTTGGATCTCAATATTTTTCTACGGAAAAATTATGTAATATAGGTCAAATATAGCCAAATATATCATTAATTTTCCGAATCATTTAATTGAGTACTTTTCTTCCAAAAAATTCCCGAAAATAACCCAAATTTTCAGCGTTCACACTGGTATAGCCCCTTAATACGTCCCAAATTTCAATCAGGTGACATTTTGGGGATATATCATTTGTAGGCTGCGAATTCTCTGAAGCACCTCCCTTGTTTATCGTCACTCGATAAACGGGAAACTTACCAAGATACGTCGTTGCACTCGGTTAGCGGCATCATATCGCCGTCCCAAACGAGAAGCGTCGTGCCGCACTCGTCGTCGTTTTCCGATGACGCGCTCGTGCCCACGTGAAACTTGAGAACCGAAAGCCAAACCCGGAATTGGGGTTGCGACGGTTTTGGGGCCGGTTTTCGCCAAACAGTGCCCGGTCGTTGCTCGGGAAACTTCGGCAGTGGCCTTGGTGGCGTTGGACTCGGCATGGCTGGTCCAGCCCCTCGAAGATGATAGAGACAAGTCGTGTTTCGCGCGAGTGTGTGCCTCGGCGAGGTCAGAACACCCCCGCTGTTGCCACGCAACCAAAACTCGCAACGCTTGTTCTTCGCGTATGTGGGCGAATCCGCGTCGACGAATTTTACCTTATGGGGAAGAAAGAAAAACACACGTAGTCGAGTGCGCCCACGGTTGTCGATTTTTTTCAACTTATTGCGATGTTGAATAAGTTTTCGGTGTTTTTACGTGGAAATTGTGACAGGACCAAAAAATCGACATTTCTTTTTTGCACACATTGCAAAAAATGTGTGCGTGTTATATGGAGCCGGCGTAGCAGACTAATGGTGAGTCAATATTTTCTTTGTGTAAATCGTACGTGAAATTTGAAACGCGTTTTTGTCAAAACTGTATTTTTCAAATTGGCTTTCATGATAATTGAAAAACTATTGAATGGATTTCGCGCGAATTTTTATGATATAGTCAGCACATCTACAGGGTGTCGAAGAATGGAATGCGTTCCCTTAAATGGGGGGTTGGGGGTGAAATTCTGAGTCGATTGATATAAGCATGTGTGGGTCTAGGATCAACACCTGAATTATTATCAATGTTTAAAGACGGGCCAATCAGGTGCGCCCGACGAGCCGGCGTACGTCGGTGAGCGATACGCGCGTGTAGCGGTGCCTGGCGGGATGACGAATGGCACGCCCCGCCGAACGTACGGCCGCTCTTCGGGCGCACCTGATTGGCCCGACTTTAAAAATTAATAATAATTCAGGGATTGATCTGAGACCCACATATGCTTATATCAATCGACTCAGAATTTCACCCCCAACCTCCGATTTCAGGGAACGCAATCAGTTCTGGGACACCCTGTACAGTTCTCACCCGAACTAGAATATTTCTGATATCTGCTATAGTTTTTTTTAAGCTGAAAAAGTCGAAAAAAATGACGAAAGTTGGAACTTAACTTTTAAAACCGTACGAAAAATTCAATTTTCGATATTTTTACTTTGCTCTAGTTCCGGCGATAGCCTCGGGTCTACAAATCAAAATTCCGTCTGATTTTCTGATTTTAGATGCGCCAAACCTCCGGAATCATGGCAGCCGTCTAACAACTTTTTTTACACGTGAGTGTCTTCCGAACGGTGTAAAGTCGATACAACCGGTTATTTTTGTTTGATAACATTCTATGGTATTGTAAAAGTATCAATATGCGGTAACAATTTAAAGATAGTGTGTTTTCATAGTCCGTTAAAAAAATCCTAATAAAGCGAAGAAAGATAGCTATCACATGGGATGATCCCGTTGATGCTTTATTTTTTAAAACAATTCTCAATGTGTCCAAACGTTTCGAAGCTGTTGTGTGATCGACTCCTAATGATTCTGAAAGTTCCGCCAGCGTGTGAAATGAGTCTTCATGAAGTAATGCCTCCAATTCATCACATCAAAATCATTATTTTTGATGCGTCTAAACCAATATCTGCCTGTTGTTTCCGACAGAGCATGGTCGACGTAAGTCTCAACAAGAATTCTGTCTGCTTCAACTGCATATTTTTTAAAAATAAAGTAGTGCAGTAAATTTTCCGCAAATAATCTTTTTTGGCACGAAATTTGACATGTTTATCACTATGAAAAAAAAGTTGTTTACACCTCAACTGAATGACATGTTTGTCAGTTTGAAAAAAAGTTTCGGCAAATTGCAATACACTGAATTTCAACCTTGCTTATGTAGGGTGTCTCAAAATGACCTGATATAAATTTATTAAGGGGCCAGTCGACTTTGAAAATGTCAAAAAATCGATTTTTTTTTACTGTTTTCGAAAGTACATACATTCAGAAATATTGTGTCAAAATTTTATGAAAATCCGAGCTCTCTAGTATTTTTTTTTTACCTGAACGTCAGGACCTCATTTCGTCTACCTGAGCGTATAGCGCGCTCGGCCGATCATAGTAAAAACTTCAAACGCGTTTTTCTCGTAACAACGTTTTCAAAATCTAGCTCCATCGTATCTCTAAAACTAATAAACCGATTCTCTTGAAATTTGAACCACATATTGTAAACATGATTCGCAACAAGATAAACCACACATAACCTCCATGTTCGTACCTTACATTAAAAGCAAACATTCGTACTTTTCAAATAAATAATACGTTTGACTAATAAATGAAAATGTCAGGTCATTTTGAGGCACTTTGTAGTACTTCTTTATAGATGCGTTACCATCTTAAACTACACGCACGCAATTCCGGTAGCCCCGTCTGCTGAAAAACAGCGAGAACTTATTCAACGTCCCAATATTTGCTCGACGGGATTTCAATGACGCCGAATCCCCGTATCAATACGAGACGTTTTGTTTGATCGCGTTCCAGTCCAGTGAAAGCATTGAATCGCATTCCGAATAAAAGTCGAACTGCAAAAGGTTGAGAGAAAAAAGAAGCCCTGTTGGAATTGTTGCGAGTACGCTGAGGTTGATTGCAGTTCGTTCTCCAACAAATCCTATTTTTCCATTCTCATTTCGCGATGCAGAAAGATAGAAACCTTTTCAACGCTCGCTACGAACGGAATGTGCTTGCATGGCGCGCGAGTGGGCCGCTGTTCTGCTCGTCTCGAGTTTCGCGTACCTGAATTTCCAGCTGAAATCCATGCAGGGAATGCGGCGGTGTCGGATGGAGAAAAGTTCCGAAGGGCGAAGTGGTGAACTCGACGAGAAGTTCGGGACCGCTGCTCGTTGCCTCGGGTACAGGCTCACCACCGCCGCAAAATTTCAGAATAACCGGGTCACGTGTCGTGTAACCATCGTACACTCTCACGTAATCCTGAATACGAGCGGAAGAATATTTTTTCCACTTTTCCTTACAACATTACGTCGCGGCTGAATAGTGAATTTTTTAATTTTTTTTTTCGAGAGAGAGATGCAGTTGTATGCAAAAGTGTCCGGCCAAAGATAATTTTATGATGGAGTAACGTTTGAAGGATGCAAAATGAAAACACAAACATATCATCGTAAAGTTCTTTTATTATGCAATCGCAACGTGATATTGAAAAATTATATATAACTGTTCATAATTATTTATAACCAAAATAACAATTTTCGCCTTTTCATAAGTATCCGGCCAAGTACGAATTACGCACTATATACGAACGTACCATCTCCCATCATTACCAAACAAATTAATTTTAGTTTCGTCTGAGAACAGCACTTTTTTCCAATCCTCAACAGTCCTGGTATTTTTTCGCGAATTCTAATCTGGTCTTATTTTTTTTTACTGATGAGCGTTTTTTTAACTCCAGCACGTCCAAAAAGTCCCACTTCTTTCAGTCTACGTGAAAGAGTACTTTGGCTAATGTGAGCCAAATTTTCTTCGCGTAATTCACGTGCGATGATTGCAGTGTTCTTTTGTACGTCTGCGCAGCCTTTCTTTTGATCACTTTATCGACACGATTACTTGTTTTCCTAGGTCTCACAGGACAGTATTTATCTTCTAGAGTACCTGTAGTCTTGAATTTATTTATTATATCGTGAACAGTCGATTTTCCAATCGCCAAAATTTTAGCTATTTCACGTGAAACGTTTCCTTCGTTGTGCAACTTGATAACCACTTTACGTATATCTAAAGACGTGCGTTTCGACATCTTGACTGAGTGATACTGATCGTGCAATGCAAAAGGAACAGTGCTCTCAATGTTTACATGATTTCGCGACTGATAACGTTAACAAAGCGAAGCGAATCATATCTTCTTGGAATTTGGCCGGACGGATTTTCTCACAAATAATTGTTAATCGTTATGAACAATTTTTGAATTACATATTTTGATTGCATAATAAAAGAACTTTACGACGATATATTTGTGTTTCCATTTTGCATCCTTGAAGAGTTACTTAATCATAAAATTATCTTTGGCCGGACACTTTTGCATGCAACTGTAGTAGGCTGGGTCGAAAAAAAATGTTTGGTACCTGAACGACGTCGCAGTCCTTCCAGAGGCGAAGTTCTCGCGGTGGAGGCTCGGCCTGTGTGGCAGGACGAGCCCTGATCGCTATCAACTGACCACGGGGCTGTCTGACGGTGATTAAAGCGTGCTTTCCCGCCGGAACTTCGTGCTGTCTGACCTGTCAACATTCATTCGAAATACCTCGTCGTAAAATGACCCAAACGAACACGAGCCATTGACAATATTTGGGTCATGGCGGATAATTCGACAGCGGTACAAAATGCAGAGTCAAATTGAGATTCGTCCCAGCTTTGACATAAATAAAGTGCTGGTCGACAGCCTTTCACGTTTGAACGATGATGAGACTTGTCCGATAGCAATGATCGTTTTTTGGACCCTCATTAGAGATCCACAGCCTAACAACGAAAGGTTGCAAGGTCGATCTCTTCGATTTCGATGAAATTTGGCATACTTGTAGAATGGGTGAAAATAGGAGACACGTATTTTTTTATATCTGCGGAACCCGATTTTTAAGGGGTGAAACACACCCTCGAAAATAGGGGTGTTTTTCGTTTTTCGTCGAAAACGTTTTCGTTCTCATCTTCAATGTATGGTATACGAAAAAATAAACATTGTTTCAATTTGAATTTTTTTCATATCTCGTACCGTTAAAACGTTATCGACGGAAAACGAAAAACACCCCAATTTTCGAGGGTGCGTTTCAACCGTTAAAATGGGGTTCCGCATATAAAAAAAAATACGTGTCGCCTATTTTTACCCATTCTAAAAGCATGCCAAATTTAATCGAAATCGGAGAGATCAACCGCGCAACCTTTCCTTAAAAGTCTGCATAAAAAACTTTGGCCGATGATATCAATTGATTTGGATACTGACCCAAATGGACCCAAACGGGAATCAAGAAATAAACAGGTGAAAAAGGATCTTCGTTTGAGGGTTTATATACAGCTAAAATTTTCGAAAAATCGATTGAATTTTTTTTTTTCGTAATGTACATATATTCAAGTACACACAGAATATTTCTTGTCAATCCGGCGAATATTCTCGAAGTTACACGCACATTTGTAATGACGTGTCATAGCGTTCGAAAATGCTTTTGAAACTTTAACCGCGTTTTTCTCAAAACTGTGTTTTTAAAGTCGGTGAGCAAGATTTCTCGGAAACGGCTGAACCGATCAGTCTCAAATTTAAACACAATTTTTTCAAGTATATTGTTTAGTAATTAATCAGAGGTTTTTTCTCACCGATAAATATTATCCATTTTATAAGCAATTGAAGGCCTACATTTTTGTCAAAAATCGTTTTTTTAGAAGCCGCCATTTTGTCAAAAAATATTATTTTGCTTATTCCTTCCATCAATTACCAGATAATCCATTATAGCAACGAAATATTTTTGGTTTTTTCGTTTTAGATGATCCAGTCTAGTGATATCGTGCTCATCGCAAGACGCCTTTTTTTAGAGGTGCTCCCGGATATCAGCTATAGCAGCTTTCAAAATAATTATTTTTACAAATAAAAAATATTAAAATACAGTTCAAAATTACCATAATATGTGTACAAATTTTAACGTTAATAGATTTAAAGGTCTTCTCAAGAAAGATTCTTGAAAAATGGATCTTTTTGGACCTCCTGATTGTATACAACCCCTTAATTCTAGGGGTCTAAACATTAGTAGCATCAGATTCGAAAAGAATGTGTCCAGAGTGTTCAGGAAATGTTGATTTGTTTCTACAAACGAAAAAACCCGAAGGAAAACGAATTCCAAAGGATTTCCATCTCTCTTGTTTTTTCACGATGGCTTGCTCGCCTCATTGGATGTGATAGATTTGTTTCTGGTGAAAGGTCCTCGTGGTGCCGCTTGAATTCACAAGTGCATTCGGAACTTGAGCCTGCTTGAAACATCGCTGTTAAATCAGAGAGGCATCGCTGGATAGGGTTGTTCTCAAGGAGTTTATCGTAGCGTGACGAGTGTTCGTGATTTGCTGCGATCGACTGGTGTTTCGTTCCTCATGTTACGAGTTTTCGAACAACTTTGGCGGGCTTCCTTTCGGATACTTTGGATCAAGAGGTCGGTATCTTCTCGACCTAATTCCGGTAAATGGAAATTGGTCAGTGATTCGGAATGGGCGTACGAATTAAGGGGGGAGATACCTTCAGGTGAGGAAAAAAGTTGCTGATTTACATGATTTTTTGTAAAGCAAAGATTTTTTCACTTCTTTTGAGACTTAGACGAGGAAAGGTTGCGAGGTCGATCTCTCCGATTTCGATGAAATTTGGCATGCTTGTAGAATCGGTAAAAATAGGCGACACCTATTTTTTTATATCTGCGGAACCCGATTTTTAAGGGGTGAAACGCACCCTCGAAAATAGGGGTGTTTTCGTTTTTCATCGATAATGTTATCGTTCTCATCTCCAATGTATAGTACACGAAAAAATAAAAACAGTTGCAATTTGAAATCTTTTCATATCTCGTACCGTTAAAACGTTATCGACGAAAAACGAAAAACACCCCAATTTTCGAGGGTGTGATTCAACCCTTAAAAATCGAATTCCGCAAATATAAAAAAATACGTGTCGCCTATTTTTACCGCTTCTACAATCATGTCAAATTTCATCGAAATCGGAGGGATCGACCGCGCAACCCTTCCTTGTTAGGGTATGTGTTATTACTACTTTTGGCTGTTACGTGGTATTTTTTATTGATCGTTAGAAATGGTGGCGATATGGTGCTGTTTTCTAAACCGCATTTTCAAAATTGGCGTGACGTATAGCTATAAACTAATCGCCCGACCCTGATGACATTTGGTAGAAGCCTTCCTAACCTTATTATCTAAAACATAACCCTAAATGTTTTTGAAAATGAAAAAATTTACGTTTTCATTGCAAAATGTAGCCGTTTTTTCGAAAAATTCAATTGATTTTCAACATTTGATTTTCTAGATAATGATTTTCAACATTTCTCACATTTTCTTGAATCATATTCTGCGTATGAGTGTTCATGAGAAAAAAATCTTCATTGGTTTAGTTCAAGATTAATCTCGCCATGCTACGTGTCACGCCGTTTGACAACATTCGCCACAGCCCGTTCAAAAGACCGTGGCATACGTCCGTCATTTTTTAAAAGCATTTTAAAAAAATATCATGCAACAGCCACAAGTAGTAATAAAACATGCCCTAAGTCTCAAAAATGGAGAAGACATCTTTCGTTGCAAAATAATCACGAAAATAAGCAATTTTTTCCTCGCCTTAAGCTACCCCCTTAATAGCCGAAATTGTGGTATGGTGGAAATTTCGATGAGGTAGCGCATTGCTCTTCGCTACCTGTCGATTCCCAAAAACAATAATATGTCGCGAGCATATGTCTGGATCTCCAGGGAAAAAGGCACAGTTGAAAGGAAATTTGAGAATTCTTTATTTCGGTTTTGGCCAGATTCCTGGGTTTTAAGGAAATAGTGTGCGAGAAGAAAGTGATTCCCAAGATGAGATCCTTCGTTTGGGTTCGTTTCGGTGGATGGGGGTAAAAAATGTCGAATGACCAAATATAGAACGACAAAGATTTCGAAATGACGGAATTATGAACTCTCAAAATAACGGAGGTTAAATTATTCGAAATTTTGTCCCTTGACCGATGACGAAAACGAATAACTATTATACCAAAGGATTATTCGAGAGCTCATTTATTTGAGAACACATATTCCGATAGTCTGCAGTTTGAGTCATACAAATACAGATTCGAACAATCTACACCACTCATACGTCCGAAATAGAAAAAAGTGAGTATCTAATATTCGTAATAACGTCTATAGCACAAAGCCATATATCGAGACTAGAAACTTCGAATGTGTAGATCTTAGAAACGGAAATGATCGATGGTCCAAAATGGCGAATACCCAAATGGCGAACATGACATGGCTGCCTGACCCGACTGACCACTACCGCCATCTGCCATCTTCATTCTGAAGCGCAAGTAGTATTGCTCGATCCCAAGTTTCGCTATCCGGACCGTTCGCCATTTTAGCCCATCGTTATTTTAACACATCGACTTTTTGGTCTTTCGTTTTAATGAATTCCAAATTGTAAACTGTCGTAATTTTTAAAATTCGACGATTTGACGTCTCGAATTGTTTGGTGTATATATACAGTCGAATCAATATTATATCTCTTATTATTTAGTTAAATCTGATATTTGTTTTCGCTATAAATCAACTTCGAGATTTTTGTATTCACTTTTTCGATTAAGGGGCTAAACCAGTGTGATACTTAAAAAAAATCGATCTTTTTGGTTGCCTTTTTCGACAGATTATACTTTCAAGAATGTCATTATGATTTATATCATTTATATCAATATAATTTTATCTTGCAAAAATAGATAGTTAAATCTTTAAACGCGTTTTTCTCGAAATTCATTTTTTCAAATTTGCTGACATTGTAACTCGAAGAGCAATTATCCGAATTACTTGAAATTTGAACTGAGTACTCTTGAATATATTTCCTCTACAATGACGTAGGATATTTTTGATTGGATGAAAATTGACGATTTGGCATTGAAAAAACGACCATTTTATAGGCAAGAAAACATACTTTTTTCATAACTACGCCATTTTGTTAGATTTTGATATTTTTCGAAAATCCTTCGTCATTGTACTGGAAATACCTTCCAGTTTAATGGCATTTTTTTTCTTTTTCGGTTTCAGCTACTCAATCGGCCGGTATGATGTCAGCAGTCGCTGGATCTCAACATTTTTCTATGAAAAAATTGTGTAATGTAGGTAAAATATAACCAAATATATTCTTAATTTTCCGAAACATTTAACTGAGTACTTTTTTTCCAAAAAATTCCCGAAAATCACCAAAATTTTCAGCGTTCACACTGGTATAGCCCCTTAAGGGGTTACCCCCACTTGCGATTTTGAAAAAATCGATTTTTTTTATTGCATTTTTTTGTAGTGTAGGTGTCTGATAATATGTCCTGAAAATTTCAAGTCGATCCGAACAAAATTGACTGAGATATGAGCGTTGGAAGAGAAGAATCCGCGTTGAAAGAGCGTTGAAAGAGAAACTTTAAACGCGTTTTTCTCAAAATGGCATTTCTGAAGTCGGTGACCAAGATTACTCGAACACTAATGAACCGATCTTCTTGAAATTTTGCAGGCTTATTTAATACATAAAAATGTAGTCTTTAATCGTTCGATTTTTTTTTTCGAAAAAAATGGCCGTTTTATAGCAAAAAAACGGCCGTTTTTTTCGTTAAAATCGAACCATTAACTTTGACTGTGCGCCATTTTGTGAAAAATGAATATTTTTTAAAATCCTTCGATTAAAGACTAGTTTATACTTATATTTGACTAAATCCATCCGCATTTTTTTTCAGATGATCCACTTCGCCGCAATGTTGGTCACCGCAAACCGTGTATATAAAAACATTATTTCATTGACGGCCATTTGCCACTAAACAATGTAATATTTTTCAATAAAAAAATTACTGAAAGTTCTTCAAGATGTGTTCTTTAAGATGGTATATTGATCGATTAAAAAAGTTTTGTAGTTTTCTTTTAAAAAATTCATGAAAAAGGCCTTTTTTTGCGCTACAAGTGGGGGTAACGCATTAACTATTTTACAGACTATCATAAGATTGATCCATCTATATTGGAACGTGCGTTATTACTGAATTCGAAATTTCGGTCCTTCTAAATATTGATCGTTCGAATTTCCCATCCGCACCGATTTCGGTCACGAGCATATTACTGAATTGCCAGGGAAATTTTTCGTAGATGATTGTTTGGGTTTATTGACGTTGGACAACAATATTTTCCGAGCACCCTCCCGGATCCCCAGGGAAAAGGAAGGGAATAGAAAAATATTACCAAGATGAGATGTTTTGGTTGGCTCTGTTTGGGTTCTCCTGGGAAATTTTCCGAATGATGTTGTTTGGGTTTATCAGCATCCCGATAAATGTTTCTCGGCTGCCAGAGAAAATAAAACGCCAAATAGAGCAATCATCAAGAAGATACGGAGATAATTTTAAAGATGTAAAGTCTTCGAGATGAGACGGTACAAAAGCTTCGCGAAATATGTGTTATCCCCGGGACAGAAATGTCACGTGAAAAGGAACGAGAACAAAGGTACCAAATACTCCCTCGAAACTTTTTCCAGTTCGAGAAACTTTCCCGAGCAAGCCTCATTTCGTATGGCAACCGCGAGAATATCTCGTCTCCGTAACGTAAATTCAGAGATTTTCGAAATGAGGAGCGCTGCTTTATGGCCTCGCAGAGGGCGCTAATACCCAAATTCTAGGGTACGTCGTTTCGCGAATTTACGATCTTTCGAGAAGAAGGGTTGCTGGTTGGTAGCCTATGAGCAGGGTTGCTGCTGCCACGTCGCCGTAAGGGAAAATAATGGCTCGAAAGGAATGGGACAAGGGGCTCGTACCGAAAATTTGTTAACCGCGCGCATAGGTTGCGGAAAGCAACTCATTTTTACGACTTCCTCAAGAACCGTAGGAGGAACGCACCAGTGTAGTTTCCGTTTCGAGCACGAATATATAATGATGACGCACCAGCGACCTTCCCTCCGAAATTAACTCAAGGGTCATTTTTCGAAACGTGACGTTTGCAATATTTCGAAATTCCGAGAGCATGCCAAAAACAGCATTCGCACAATTTGTAAAAGTTCGGACCCTTTTTAGTATTTCATATAAGACGTTCCACAATCACGCTGAATCTCTACAAGTTTTTATTTAGCTTGCTTCGCTCGTATGTCTGCCTTTCCGGTTCAAAATTTGTAATCCATTTTCTAAGCCCTTGCTGGCATCCGATTGAGCTGAAATTTGGGATACTTGTGTAACTTCGGTGACAATGCAATAATATGGTACCATCGAGCTGGTAAATATCAATTTTTTAAAATATTTACTATTGTTTTGCCAAAAAGGTGAAAAAACACGTTTTTTTTTGGTTTTTTTTTCGAAAAATGTTCGCCATTTTGTTATTTTTGCATATATCACAAATTGTATGATATGCGCTATAGCCATTAACATACTGAATCAAAAACCGTTCGATTTTTTTTTGTTTCGGATGACCCCTCTCAGAGATTTCATTAACAGGGCAGACCAATTTTTTTAGAACATTTTTTTAACTCCCATTTTCGTCTATAAGTAGTGTCTTGAATGGGTAATTTAAAAAAAATGTATTTCGAAAGTGTATTTAAAAAGTGATTTACTCATAAATTTAACTACACATCTATTTAGTATGAATATCAAGTTGTTAGAATTTTTTTGTTCGATGTAGGTACAAAACACTCGAAACTTCTCGAAACAGCTTTTTTCCAATTGGCGTGACAAATAACTTCAACAATTTTCACCCGATTTACTTTAAATTAGAAAGTTATGTTCCTAATTGCATTCAGCAAAGAAGTACGCACGGAATTTCTGATTAATCGAAAACTTTACATTTTATGAGCAGCTTATAAGCAGTTATAACGAAATTTTTCACTGAAAATTCTTTTTTAAGTTCAAACACCTACAACTTTTGAATGAAACAATATTTTTTAAATTCCGTACGTACTTCTCTAGGTATTCAAATGTAGATTGACTATAACAAAAGAAAATATCAGTAACCGGCCATTTTGTACATCGAAAAAAACATATATATATTTTTTCTACCAGCTTGATATTCATACTAAAGAAATGTGTAATTAATTTTATGAGTGAATCAATTTTTTCATACGAAAAAAAATTTTAAATTCGCACATGATTTTATACCCGTTACTGTGGCCTAAGACCTTAAGTGTAACAAAACTTTTATATCAATATCTATACTATAAAGGTATCAAAAAAAATAATGAAAATAGCCTTTATTTTAGCGTCTAAAATGAAAAGACCCCTTTCATTCACTGAAAAAAAAATTCACAAACAGTTATTACAATTGACAATTTTCACTCGATTTACTTCAAATTTAAAAGTTATGTTCCTAATTGCATTTCGCAGAGAAGTACGTACGAAATTTCTGATTAATCGAAAACTTTTCATTTTATGAGCAGCTTATGAGCAGTTATAACGAAATTTTTCACTGAAAATTCTTTTTTTAAGTTCAAATACCTACAACTTTTGAATAAAACAATATTTTTTAAATTCCGTACGTACTTCTCTAGGTATTCAAATGTAGATTGGCGAAAATTTTTGTTTTTCGTTCTAGGTAAAAAAGTGTGGATGCTAAATGTCACGCCGCGGAGCGCCTAAAAAAAGGACAACAAAAGAAAATATTAGTAGTCGGCCATTTTGTACGTCGAAAAAAAATGTATATATATATTTTCTAACAGCTTGATATTCATACTAAATAGATGTGTAATGAAATTTATGAGTAAATCGCTTTTTCATACGAAAAACAATTGTTAAATTCGCACATGATTTTATACCCGTTACTGTGGCCTAACCCCTTAATAGCATATACTATGACAGTCGAGTTTGTGCTCATTTGTTTTGTTATCATGAGCACTTTTCACTGCACATGATAACGAGAGTCTGCTAATGGTGGTGGGAGGTGGGAACTGAAATTTCTTAATAACAAATGCTAGGACAATCGAGTTTCAGCTCATTAACTTTGTTGACATGAGCACTATTTATAATTACACTATTATGAGATTTCTTTATAATGCCCTAAGGCAAGGTTTTTGATTACGCCGATGTCTGAATGGCATGGGGTCTGGCATGGAAATAAATAAACAAATTCTAATACCAAAAAGTATAAAATAAAATAAACGTAAGAAAGCTTTTTAAAAACAAGCTTTTATTTAAAAGGCACTGTACTAAAAAGTAAAAAATAATGTTCAGTAAAATTGAAGATCAAAACAGTATAACCCGAAAAAGTCCCTTCCTTGGTCACTCATCATAGGTGCAAGTGCTGAAAAGGTACATAAACGTAGATATTTTTGAAATATGAAATACACATTTGAAAAACTTGAGGCGCCAAACGTCATAAGTACTAATACTACTTTAAAATTTCTGAAAAAAGCCTCAAGCTTTGAAACATTCGTATTTCATATTTTTTAAATATCTCCGTTTATGTCCCGTTTAAGTACCTACACCTATAATGAGTGACCAAGAAAGGGACTGTTTTGTAGTCATACTATTTTGATTTTCAATTGTCCTGAACATTATTTTTTACTCTTTAGTACAGTACCTTTTAAATAAAAGCTTGTTTAAAAAAAAAAACATTTACGTTTATTTTTTACGTTGAATGTGTATAATAATAATTTAACGTAATAATAATAATGTAATAATAATGATAAAAGTTTGTATAATAATAAATCCAAAAAAGTTTGGATTTATGGTATTTTATCGAAAATCGAATTTGTAGCACAACGAACTTCCTGACCACTTTAAAAAATTGATACATATGAATTTAAAAAAAATTATGATGACGATGATGATAATGCTAATAATAATAACAATAACAACAAAAATAGTATTGGAATTGCGTTGCCCGGAGGAATAAAATCTCTTATAATAATAAAAAATAACAACGAAAATAAATCTCAAAACTGCACCGCATCTTTAGAAATCCTTTCCCGAAAATATATCCAGGAAAGGTAACGATTTCTTCGCTCGTCACACTCACCGCATAGTAACACGTGAGATTACGTGGATAGAGGCCTGGAAAATTCGGCGACTGTAGACGACACTTCTTACGATCGCAGTCACTGAATATGCGAGAGCAGTAAGTACTCGAAATGAGATCCCCGAGATATTGCTGATCGGGCGTTGGTTTCGTCGGCTCCAAGTCCTCGGTCTCTTCCACCATTTGAACCGGCATTGCCATCGAGCTGTTCGAATACTCCACTGACGTTTCTTGCGTTACCGTCGGCGTCATCGTTACCTGGGTCATTCCTGTCAAATGAGAAGAAACAAAAAACAGGTTCGAACGTTGATCAATATTGCTCGTTGTCGTTTTTTAACTGATTTTGTGTAATTCTGATTCAGGCAACGATAAAAGAAAATCTGATATATTGACATTGCGAGGAACAATGCAAATTTTATCTCGGTGAAGTTTTTTTTACCATTTTAAGGCCTTATATACACTTGTGATGGTCGGAAAAATGAAAAAATGTTTAAGTGCATTTTCTTTGAGTACAATATCTCAAGAATATTCTCACCAAATTTCATAAAGATCGGAGCATTAGATTCGCATTTGTAGGTATTTTAGAGAAGGAAGAATGGCTGGTGGGCAGTATCAAATCAATGCTTTAGAGGCTGCAGAGGATGCAGAAGGATTACTGTATGGCCCTGGAATTGACGACTCCATGTTAGTATGAATAAATTAACTTTAAATGTAAAAGAAACATACTTGAATCTTAAACGCGATTATCTCGGAATCGCCTTTTTTGAGAAACACCTTTCCAGTGGACACGATTACTAAAAAACTATTAATCCGATCTATACCAAATTTGTACCACTTATGATGTTTATATTATGATGACATTTATATTATGATGATAGCTAGGGCAGGGATGAAGGATTTTGAATTTTGTTCAAAAACAAAAATTTGTAACGAAAAAACCGAAAATTTAGCACTTCAAAAAATGATGTTTTTGTTCAAATTATCGTCATTTTATTTAAATCAAAATTTTTATAAATTCTTCGTCCAGGCTCAAGCCAATGCAAGATACCAATGAAATATTTTTCAAATTCTGATTTCCGATTAACTGTTCTCGAGTTATCATGTCAGCTGGAAGACAGCTGGAGATCCGCTATTTTGTAATATTTTTGAAAAAAAAATGGTACAAGTACATGAAAATATGTCCTAATCGATGTTGTTCACAGTTTTTCAATAAACATTTATTGTCTCGTCGAAAAAAAAATCGAGAAAATCACATCCCTTCGCCCGCTACACGTGTATATAAGGCCTTAAGGGGAGGTACCTGAGTAAACGGCGAGAAAAACAGGCAAACTTCGGGAATTTTTATCGGAAAAACTAATGTTTCGATTCGATCCGGGTTTTTCTTATTGGAAAATATGTACATTGAGGTATGTTTAGGATTTTTTAAAAATGAATTCGTTGTCCGGAAGTGATTCAAACGCGATTATCTCGAAACATAGTTTTCAAAGTCGGTGTCAGATGTATCTCGAAAACGGCTTGTCCGATTTTGTCCAAATTTGGATAAAATATTCTTCGATAGTTTTTCTCGTTCGCCACGTAGGGGTTTTTCATTTGATTGAACCATTGCTTTTTTATGCAATGTGTATGCAATCCATAATCGTCGGAAATTTCGAACGAAAAGCGAATGTTAAATTAAAACGGTCGCAATTCCGTCAAAAATGAAAATTTCAAAAGAATTCTGCGTGGCGAACGAGAAAAACTATCGAAGAATATTGTATCCAAATTTGGACAAAATCGGACAAGCCGTTTTCGAGATACATCTGGCACCGAATTTGAAAACTATGTTTCGAGATAATCGCGTTTGTATCGCTTCCAGTCAACGAATTTATTTTAAAAAATTCCTCAACATACCTCAATGTACATATTTTTCAATAAAAAAAAAACCGGATCCAATTGAAACATTAGTTTTTGAGATAAAAATGCCCGAAGTTTACCTAACTTTCTCGCCGTTTACTCAGGTACACAAACATGGTGAATCCATTTTTCGAATTTTCTACCCTCACAATGCGCGTCATTTTTCAACAATTGCAGTCGAA
Organism: Ophion ellenae; assembly: GCA_963210295.1. Taxonomy (NCBI): domain Eukaryota; kingdom Metazoa; phylum Arthropoda; class Insecta; order Hymenoptera; family Ichneumonidae; genus Ophion; species Ophion ellenae. The sequence goes on along the minus strand of OY723396.1, from coordinate 23,688,768 downwards.
ATTTTAAAAATACTCGAAAGGTCCAAAATTTGCCTCGTTATGCCTTTTAATATATTTTTTGTTTGCTTCTATTTTCCGAAAGGTGATTTTATCTTTTTTTTGTAGTCATTTGTCGAAAACGCGCTGTGGCACGAAAGTTATGGGGTTAAAAAAATATTCGGAGAAGAAAAGTTCCAAAAAGAATTAAACAGCTCAAAAAAAAACGAGTTTAGAAATTTTGTTTTTATGATGGCTTCTGTTAAAAAAAACCGCGAAAAGAGCATCTATCCTTTCCGCCAGTGTAGTAGGTATTAATAATTCACGTCGGTAAGAATTTTGATAAGTAGGAAAAACTCCATTCTCGGTATACGACTTCGGTCGAAATTTTGCTATAAAAAAATAGTTTCAGGAATGTCAAAAATAGGGAAAAATGGACAATTTACCAACGAATGGATTGCCATATCGTACGACAGCGTCGGATCTCCGTATCATTTTGTAAGCCATTCGAAAGTCAAAATTAAATCCCGTCTGATCTTGGCTGAGCCTTAGAAGCCTAAGTGAAATAGTGACACTGGGTGTTTCGCTGTAGTAGATCGCCGGGCCCCATGATGTCCCGCACCACAAGCCACCGACATCTGGCCTCTGAGCTTCGGAGATCTGCAACGAACCGTCGGGACATCCTTCCGCCGTAAACGACACGAATTTTCCGAGAGTAAAACTATCGAACGTCAACTGGAAGAAAAAAAAAAATAATTCGTTGCAATCGTAGAAACTATCAAGTATCCTCCAAGTTTTACGAGAATAAAGGAGGTTGCAGCGGTCCAGTTTAAGGGGGGATTGTCTTTTTTTTCGCAAAATTTACCGCTTTTTGGGAATTTTTTTGTGAAGAAAGTATACAACGGAAAACTTGTGAAACTTGGCATATAGTTTTATTGATCTGTTTACTACATACAAAAAAAATTTTAAACAATTTCATCAAAAAATCCGCCTCCCACCCCCCTCGACGCGCGATGGTGCTTTTTTGATGGTGTGCACGATTTCTCAAAAACTATTCAACCGATTGCCTTCAAATTTGGACAGAATGCTCAGCTGACATCCTTTTATCGTTTGATGAAGCGAAAAAGCAATACGTTTAATAGTTTTTTATTTATAACAAAAAATTGATCAATTTTTTTCGAAAAATCGATACTTCAAGTTCAAAACGTCACCAAATCGTCAATTTTTTTTCCCTTCATCGAACGATAGCTATATGTGTCTAAAGTAAAATGCTTTTTGGATTTTTGTTGCAGGATGAACGTGAAGGCTGTAATCGTGCACACCATCAAAAAAGGACCATCGCACGTCGAGGGGGGTGGGAGGCGGATTTTTTGATGAAATTGTTTAAACATTTTTTTGTATGTAGTAAACGGATCAATAAAACTATATGCCAAGTTTCACAAGTTTTCCGTTGTATACTTTCTTCACAAAAAAATTCCCAAAAAGCGGTAAATTTTGCGAAAAAAAAGACAATCCCCCCTTAATCGAATAACTGTTTGTGAATTTTTTTTCAATGAATCAAAGGGGTCTTCTCACTTTATACGCTAAAATAAAGGCTATTTTCATGATTTTTTTTTGATAGGTTTATATTACAGATATTGATATAAAAGTTGTTACACTTGAGGTCTTAGGCCACAGTAACCGGTATAAAATCATGTGCGAATTTAACAATTTTTTTTCGTATGAAAAAGTTATTCACTCATAAAATTAATTACACATTTATTTAGTATGAATATCAAGCTGTTAGAAAATATATATATACGTTTGTTTCGATGTACAAAATGGCCGATTACTGATATTTTCTTTTGTTATAGTCAATCTACATTTGAATACCTAGAGAAGTACGTACGGAATTAAAAAAATATTGTTTTATTCAAAAGTTGTAGGTATTTGAACTTAAAAAAAGAATTTTCAGTGAAAAATTTCGTTATAACTGCTCATAAGCTGCTCATAAAATAAAAAGTTTTCGATTAATCGGAAATTCCGTATGTACTGCTTTGCTAAATGCAATTAGGAACATAACTTTCAAATTTGAAGTAAATCGAGTGAAAATTGTTAAAGTTATTTGTCACGCCAATTGGAAAAAAACTGTTTCATGAAGTTTCGGGTAGTCGGCTATTTTGTACATCGAAGAAAAAAATGATATATTTGTTAACAGCTTGGTATTCATACTAAATAGATGTGTAATTAATTTTATGAGTGAATCACTTTCTCATACTTCCACTGCGGGTGATAGCTTGAAAATGTTTGCATATAATCACGCATTTTTGGAATTTTTTTTCAGATTTTTCAATCGGGGCGTATTTTTTCGAAGATTTTTTTTTATCAAGGGTTGTTTCGGAAAATGTAAAAAAAAAATCAGAGTGTCTTTTATAGTCAATGAAATCAGATAAAAAAAATAAATCGAAATGACGGGGGTCAGGGAAAAAGTCCACCGGATTCACGTGGAATACCTCACACATATATATATATATATGGCTAACGCGCCAACCTCCTTAAATCTCGCGAGAAACTATAAAAAATAAAGTGACGGGTGTGCGGTCAAAAGTGAACGGGATGAGGTTGCAAAAGCTCGTGAGGGCATCCGAAGAAACATTGAAAAAATAAAATAAAAATAAAAACAACAGTGGAATATTCGCGTAGAGTTTCAATTTGATTGCAAAGCTTAATCAACAATCAATAACGATTTCGCCGACGGGTCGGAACGAAATAAGTAAGACGTGCACTCTCTCACCTGTACTATATCACCTAAATCGTTTCCGGGAGCGCTAAAGGTGAGCTTGCAGAAGTAAGGCACCTTGTCTTCCTTCGGGCGGTGCAGTTCCAGATAGTAAGTTTTTCCCACGTCCCCGTAATACGTCTTGTTGCAAGCTGAAACAAAAGGTACGCGGTGTAAAAATAAAATAAAACCGTTATAAACTCGAGGCTTGATTTATGTCGCTTGGAAGCAAGGATTCGTGGACTTTTCGAAACATCACGTGCGCTCTATGAAGAGGATGGATTACGTTTTTGTTCAGTGGCTTTCGCACAAACGTTCCGGAAATTGAAAATGTCCAAAGAGCGAAGTGGGACGAAATCGAGTGAAATATTAATAAATAGACCACGATAAAATGGATACATTAATAATAGTGATGATTTTTCTTTGGATTTGTATAATAAAAATGTGGATATTTATTAAATAATGAATGAATAATAAATGAATATTTTTAAGAATATTTCCAGGTACTTTACTTCTCACGTGTTTTATCTGACAATTTTATTTGTTATGAAAGTGCAATTGATTTTTTTTGCCGAATTTTTTTCGGCTCATTTGGATGATGTAAAAAGCAATCAGTTTTATTCCCAATCCATATTGGAAGATTAAAAACCAAGGTCTGCAAGAAAAAGTTCCTGGATAATAACAAAAGTAAAGAAAATATACAAAAAGAAATCGCCGATGCAGTTCAGCGATGGAACACCATAAAGAATTCTAGGTGAACGAACGTTTGTTTGGCTGGCTGGAATCGTTTGGCTGGCTTCTCCATCGCATGCACAAGCCAACTGGGAATTATCGAAAGGGGAGGTTCATTACATCGCGTATTATTGTAGGGCTTCAGGGGTCCGTCGGGGACGCATTCGGGGTATTCAAGGGGGGAGATACCTTTAGGCGAGGAAAAAAATTGCTGATTTTCCTGATGTTTTTTTAAAACCATTTCTTCACCATTTTTTAGACTCAGGGCATGTTTTTCCTCGCATAAAGGTACCTCGCATAAAATACGATTTTTAGTGCCCGCAAAGACGACGTTACTGAAAATGCGTATTATTTTGTGATTATGAATGGCAATCGACAAGAATCTTATGGATTTTCTTTCAAGAAAGTTTTTTCATCAGGTTTTTCTAAGATACGTCGCACATCTTGGGAGTGCAAGAGAAAATGTGATTTTTCAAATTCTTATCCTCTAAATATTGAAAATTTCATATTAAATAAATTTTATATTACATAAATATTCAATTAAATAATTAATTTAATTAAATATTAAATAATTCATAAATTTCATATTTCATAATGAAAAGGACATTTTCAGCGAAAATATCCTGAATTATGAAAAGTAGAACAAAAAGAGTGAATTATAAAAAATAAAAATCAATATCTCGAATTATAAAAAATCGAAAAAAAAATATCCTGACTTATAAAAAATGAATTGTCAAAAAATAGAGAAATGTCGAAGAAAATAAATTTTGTTGCATTTCCATGATGCCAACTCTGACACCTGAAAGGATCGATATAAATATGTTACGAATGACGTTTGCCTGTCACGGATTTACATATTTTTTGGAAAAGTCACATGTGCACGTATGGAATGAGTCATGTGTATGATTGGCGAAAATTGGAATGTGGAGTATCGAAGCAAAGAGGGAAGGGAGTGACGTTGAGACTCGTTGATTATGTTTCACCTATATATACGGACGACAATTCCAATCCGGATACCAAACGAGGTGAATACCACTGGTCTCACAATGGAAGAGGCCATTCTCAGCCACTTGGTCATTTGTATTCGGTTACTCGATGTTTGCTGATCCGACTGATTGATCGGAATTATTCTAGTAGTCTACGACAATCGCTCAATAAGGTTTTCTACCTCTCTCTGTCTCTCATTTTCCTTCTACAGGCCTTTGCTTGTCTGCGCTAAATTGTAAAAATATTCTGTATATAACCCCCTAGTTAATTAAAAAAAGAATTTACCTTTGACGTTTTGCGCCTTTACACCACAGTGTAAAATTTTCAAAAAAATCGAGGTTTTGCATTATCCGATAGTATAGACAGTTATAAACATGCTGTTCAATTGAAAAATGTGAAAAATAAAAATAAACGTTTAAAAATGTATTTTCTGTTCTTCATCAGTCCTTTGATTTGACATAAAAAATCAGACTGATTAGCGTCTTTTCACCATCGAAAAAAATCACAAAAATCAGCTGTTTTTCGACTAGTTACACTGTCATGATCCCTTAAGGGGTTTTCTCACTTTAGACGCTAAAAAGGCTATTTTCATGAATTTTTGTGATTGGTTTGTATTATAGATATTGATATAAAAGTTATTAAACTTAATGAATACACTTTCTAAATACATTTAACATTTTTTAAAATGTATTTATGTAACCCAAACAAACTGTAAACGCGTTTTTCTCGAAACAACGTCTTTCGACGGCTTGTTGATAAAATATTCGAAACTAGGCAACCGCGCCTTATGAAATTTTAACCACATATTCTTTACATCTAGAGCTATAGCGCATATCGAGGATTTTTTTTTAATTTAGAAATTTACTATTTTTTTTGCCAAAAACGGTGAAAAAAAACACGTTTTTTATCTTTGCATATATCAAAAATCGTATGATATGTGCTATAGCCATTAACCTACTGAATCTAAAACCGTTTGATTTTTTTTGTTTCGTATGATCCATCTCTGAGATTTCATCAACAGCCCAGACCTACAATTTTTTTGGGACATTTTTTCAACTACCATTTTCGTCTATGAATAGTGACTTAAGGGGACAGTCCACTTTGAACATTTCAAAAAATCGAAAGCAAGCAAGATTTGAAGAAATCGATGATGATGAGCAATCAGAAGGGATTTTGTACGGTGCAGGAATTGCCGATTGAGTTTAGGTGAGAGTTTTTCATAGTATAAACTTCAAAGGCGTTTTTCTCGAAACAACGTTTTCAAAATCTAGCTCCATCGTATCTCTCATGAACCGATTCTCTTGAAATTTGAACCACGTATTGTAAACATGATTCGCAACAAGATGACTCTTGATGGTTTTAAAATTTTGATTTTTACTCTTTTTTTTGCGAAAGACTGCGAAAAAACGCGTTTTTAAAACTTTTTTCGTTTTTCATCTGCCATTTTTTCATTTTTTGATAAACTTTATATCCGAGAGTCATATTGTAGCTGGTGTCATACCGAATCTAATGGACTTTGATTTTTTTGTTTCAGACAAGCCGTTGCCGAGTTGTGATGGAGCTACCTAGCCCACCTATTTTTGAGGCGTCAAGTTAAACTATAGTTTTTGTACTTAAAAATGAATAAAAATGAATTAATTTTTTTTTTAAATGTATTTCAAGAGTTCATTTATCAAGCCCAACAACTTTTATGTTCATATCTTTTATAAAATCCTAAAAAAAATCGCGAAAATAGCCTTTCTTTCGTGGCTCCAAAGTCGACTGGCCCCTTAAATAAATATATTTTTTAAAATATATTTCGGAAGCGTATTTATTAAGTATAACAACTTTTATACCAATATCTATAATATAAACCTACCAAAAAAATTAATAACCTTTTTTAGCGTCTAAAGTGAGAAGACTCCTTGAATAAAAGCTTGTAAGAAGTTGAAATTCGCCAGTTGCACCCTCATTTTCTTATTTCGCTTGCAACGTACAAAATCAGTAGACTCCACCGTACGCAGTATCCCAAAGTCTCCAGTGTTCCACGATCTCGTGCTACGTCAGCAGCTCTACCGATCGAGGAACCTAAACCGAGGCGCAACCGCACCAAGACCGGAAGCTAAACCGAATCCCTTAGAAGTTCCTCTCCACAGTCGCTACGATCATGAACCAACGTCTGGATTATGCAGCGCGTACAATGTCAATTGCGGTTACGCAAATGCGAATCCAATCGCCGCAAACTCGTGCTCCTGACCCTTGAGCTCTCTGGCTGAATCTATATCTCAAGCTGCCGCAGATCCATTGTATAATTTAAGGCATTGTGTTCGACGGCGATCTATATGTTATATTCAATTCGTGTTGATAGGAAATGATTTATTCATTTTTCGTTTTGATAATAATCATTACATCATTATTGTTACAGGCAAATAAATTCATATAAACCTAAATTAAACATTAAAATATATAAATATACATTAAAATATATAAATATACATCAAAATATATAAATATACATTTAAATATATAAATATACATTTAAATATATAAATATACATTTATATATATAAATATACATATCGAGGCCCTTTTTCTCCTTTTTTACTTCGAAACCTGAGGGTGGTGTGAAAATTGATTTGATTGAATTAACCGTAACGTACGATATCCCTCGCCTCAGTTCCAAACTTCGTGACGAAACTTGACTGTCGGTTCGAGTCTGGAAAATAGGATATAATTTACTATACCAGGACAGGTTGGTCTTACTAATGACTTCGTCACTTGGCGAGCAAAGTGAAAGAGCTGTGCGCTGCTCGGTCTTCGAGTTTTGCAGACCAAACTGTACTCTTCGCAGCTTCATCCATTAACGGAGAAACTTCTCACCATGGCTGTGTGGGACCAGGTCTGATGGATGACTGGCTTTTATCACTGACTTTGGGACAACCGCGTTGACCACTTTCTCGTTTACCTTCCTCAACATTATATATATATATATATATATATATATATATATATCCTTTCGTTATTTTTTTGATAAACCGTTATGTGTCAATAATAATTTCATAAAATGTTATTTGTCAAATAATTAAAAAAAAATTCATCCCAAAAATCGAATCATGTCAAACTGTTTTGTATTTCTAAGCTTTTCTTATTAACAATAATTGTTTTTTTTTTTCATCTCATATTGCCACGGCCAGGCTCTTGGCCTCTCCGTACTTTTTTTAAGGGGTTATGCCTAGTTTTAAAAGTTGAACAGTATATCATCGTATAAACGTTCCCTGAAAAATGTCAAGGTGATCGGATCAAAATTGACAGGTTTATAGGCTGTTATGTTGACGCCCGGCGGGACGCTCGGAGTGTCGTTCGAAACTTTAAACGCTTTTTTCTTGAAAGTACGTTTTTAAAGTCGGTAAGAAAAATATCTAAAAAACTACTGAATATTTCTGAAATTTTTTAAGCTCTTTTAGACGTAAAAATATAGTATTGATAGAAGGCCTTTTTTCCGGTGTATATTTTCGATTTGATGAACGAAAAATGTTATTTTTTTCGCAAAAATCAAGACTCATTTTAAAAATGCGCGACTTTTTCAAATACCCAATTTTTTGTATAAATTCAACATCACGATTTTCCCAAAAAAAAAACCCAAAAAGAGCTATCTTTGACTTTTACGATTAGGCATAACCCGTTAAACGAATCACTGATTTTGGGGACAGGATGGTCTTGAAAATGACGTTTATGTAAATATACTTACATTTATCTGAGAATAATTTCGAAAACATTGATGGTTACGTAATGTTGAGTACAGGGATAATATATTATTATGAGTACGGTCCTCGAAGTCCAATGCCTCAAGATCGTCTTCAATATGTATAGATAGTTTGCACTTCGCCATCGTAAACCGGTGCCAACCCTGTTTATACAATCCCGCAAATTTACCGCAATGCGGGGGCGGGGTGAGGGGTTAGGGTGATATCAAAATGATAGGGGCACAATACACAATATCAACATTATATTCGTATACAATGCAGGGGTTAGAATAATACTCGAGGATGATGCGGAGTCGTTGAAGCTTAAGAATTTCTAGCAGGGACCGAGCAACCGAGCCGGCTTGTTATCACATATCCCAAGAGTTATGACAGCACTAGTGCAAGAGATAACCGAAATTATACGGTGCACACACACACACATTTATCTACAGAGTGTCCCAAAAGTCACGCAAGATTCGAATTTTGCGCCATTTGTGTGGTAAAGTGTTGCCAACGAAAAAAAAGACAGCGTGACAGTTGACAGTTCAGGGTCATTAACGGAGACTTTGTCCTTGGAGTGCCATATTTCAGGTGTTTACATTTAATTTTTTTAAAAGGAAACGAGTAAAGCTTTTTGAGTGCGGTTTTTTTTCTTGTTTTTATTCATGATATACAGAACGGTAAAAAAATTTTTTTTTGAAAAAAAAAAACCAAAATGGCGGCCTTTGCAGCTCCGCGAAAACAGGTCCTCAAATCGCGGGAGGTAAACGGCTGACATCACTGCCCCCCCTCTTTGTTGATCTGAAACACAAATTCGAAGCATATTATCAATCTGTGACCCTTTGGTCATGGAATGACGGATGGGTTTTTCGTTTAGTACAAATTTCGGAAAATGGCGGCAATTTAAAAGAAAAATCGAATTTTCGCGTTTTTTTCGCATAAAAAGATAAATAATAAATGCAAAAATGTATCTATCGAAAAAACGATCCGTCATTCCGTGAAGACATATTTTCTGAGTATGCTCTCCAAATTTCAGGTCGATATGTTAATTACAGCGGTCAGGAGAATGTCAGCCATTTTTAAAAACGTGTTTTCGAGAAAAACGCGTTTAAAGTTTTGTAATGTGTTTACACAAATGTGTTTATAATTACCGCTAATCGGCAATGCCTGGTCCATAGAGGCATCCTTCGTCTTCTTCCAGCTGCTCATGTTGAGCCGCTAACATCTCCCGCCGATTTCAAGGACAAAGTCTCCCTTAAAAATGTAATGCTACACGAAAGAACGACGCGTTTTCATTTTGAGCAATATTTTTAAATAATGTAGGTTTGGCATCGACAGTTCGCAATTTTCGTACAAAATGTGGTCGGTGATTTAACTTCATCAACTGTGAAAAGATTAAGGAGGTTGCTCAGCTATCGCGAAATAGTAAGAATTTGCTGAAATTTATTGAGGATATTTGCGAACAAATGTCACGACTCCGTGTAAACTTTCAAGTACTTCGTCTGCGTGATTGTTGAGCAATTAATTATTGAAGTTAGGCTCTTATACACGGGCGACATAGTAAAAGCTTCATGACAACTCATATACGACTGTCCCAGCATAATAAAAATAGCAAGAATTGAATGGAAATAGGCGGAAAAAATTATTGAGATTTTTATGAATAATTTCAACGAATAGTACAGCGTTTTGTCTGTCTTGTTGTCGAGATATTCGTGAAATAAAACAGGAAATTTTAGCTGATTCGCGTAAAACGATAAAGCGCCCTACGGCACGTGGCAACGCTGCTGTCAACTCGGCCATTTTGAATAGGCGCCAAAATTTGAAGCGCACAAACTATTGCTTCCTTGCTATAAATTTCTCACCGCGGTTTCACAAAGAGTTTTTAAATATTTTGAATCATTCTCTCCAGAAGCTGCAGTGCATGTGTTTCGACATAACCTTCAAATCAATTACGCGTCGTCCCTCGACTGCGCATTTATTTTCCGGCTCAACTACTTTTTTTCGCCGCTTTCCAGGTTGTACTTGCTCCAACCGTCGATTGGACTGCTTTTCGGTTTACATTTTTCCCTTCCATCTTTTCATTTTCGCCGAACAAAAAAAAACGGAATTCGCGAAAGATGTTTGACAGCTACGCGCTCACGATGTGGCGTTCGTATCTGTGTTCAGTGATACCAGTTGCTGTGAACTAAATTTCGCGTTTGCCACATTTCAACTTGGTTAATAATTTATTCGCGATGTAAATAAACAAAAAAGATTAATAACATTTCTAAATGGTCAATTATATGCATTTCACATATTTAGTAGCCGAAATTTATTTATTTTACGTAACCAAAAATTTGATTATTAGGGGTTGGCATATGCGCCCCCTTTTGCCGCCTGCCCCGCAAAGACACTGAGCAGCCTACTTAATTAAGAGGTGAGATGCAGAAGGAATTTTCAAAAAATTGATTTTTTAAAAACGTTTTCTTAAAGTATGATGTTTCGAGAATATTCCCTGAAAATTTCAAGTCAATCCGATGAATAGTTTCTGGGATATCCCACAATTAGTGAAGAGGCCACGTCTATTCTCAACGTATAGACGTGGCTGACAAATGCGCAAACGATGATACCCGCGAAGGCAGAATGCTTCGAAGACAACAACAAGTTGATATTTTGGAAGCTTCCACATCGGCATAAGCCCTATTGTATGGGCCTGAAATTGATGATTCGATGTAAGTCATTTTTTAATTAGTATTGCTATACATAAATCAAGTATAAAATTGGAAAACTCTTTCAGAAATGTTCAAAAATGTATTACTCAAAAACTATGAACTTTAGCAAAATTTTATAAAGAATACTTTCGTTTTAAAATTGCCCAAAATATTTTTAAAAAATTCATCCCGAAAGACATCAATTTTTTGGAAAATTGTTTTAACAATTGGCCATAAACAATTGAATGCTCGACGTTTCCGCAAAAAATTGTGATATTCGGATTTAGCGGATCAAAATACATAAAAAAGTTTAGCTTCATCCATCGAGCTCAAAATTTTACGAACATATAATACCGTACCCACATCGAAAAACTTTAAACGCGTTTTTCTCGAAACTATGTTTTTCCACTCGGTGACCACTATAATTAAAAAACCACTCGATGTACTTTGACGAAATTTGGTGTGCTTATTGATAGCATTAAAAACTAGTCCTTAATCGAAGGATTTTCATTTGTGTTGAAAATTTATATTTTTTTAAACAACACACGAGCGATTTTTTTTCGAAAATCGAAAGTTATTAGTCGGAAGCCGCCATTTTTTTAATTTTTTGAAAAAAAGCTTCGACCAAGGACTAGATTTATTATTAAACTAATGATTTTTCGTGCTTATTTGATTTCAGACAATCCAGTCAAACTTTATGATGGTCACCGCAAGGCACTACATGCCAAAGGGGAATCAAAGATGGCGATATTTTTATAAATAATCAATATTTTTCTTCGAAAATTTGTACAAGTCAAGTTAAAATATAACATAAAAAGTCTGTGTAACCACTTTTGTGAAACAAACTTAATTACTGTAAAAAAAAATGATTGAAAATGCTCATTTTTTCACGCCTCTGACTGCATCTCTCCCCTTAAAAAATTCAGGCCGAGTGGATCAATTAGTGATCTTATACATTCTGGCCGTCTTACAACAAGTTGTTCAACACAAAACATCGAAGCATCTCGTGAGAGTATTGCTGAGAGTCCAGAAACATAAATTCCGCACCGTGTTCAAGAATTGGACATTTCGTGAAGCTCTCTACAGCGTATTCTCACGAAAAATTTGCATCTTCGTGCAAATCATGGCCGTGGCGGTCATTTATCCCATATGCTATTCCATACATAACCCTATGCTGTATACTTTATGAATTAATAAAAAAATGGACAATTATTTATCAAAAACGTGTGTTTTGTATAAAAAATTACTTTTTGCGTGAATTTTGGGACACCCTTTATATGAACATGCACGTATCCGAGAAACGAAACGCAAACGAATGTCTGAGCGAAAGGGAGAAACAGGCGAAAGATGCGCTACTCCAAAGGTACAAATTTATTGTAACGAACCCGCATATACTTCACGTTCCTTCGGGGTTACCGTGCAAGGAAGTGGCATTTTTACGATTCTTCCGGGGAATCACGAAGATACGTTAATGTTACGATGGATTCGCTCCCATATTGATAAGTTTCACTTGCGCATTGCTGGTTTCTCGTGATTTTTCGCGGTGTTTGACTTGATGGAATTAAATAATAATATAAATTATTATAACGAAAATAACCCATATTTATCATGGGAAAATTATGTAAATGGCATATTTGTTATTCTTAAAATAAAAAAGGCAGCCATTAACCATAGCTTGATTAACTTCATATTGTTGAAGAATAATATAAATTATTATTATGGGAATAATAAATATTTATAATGACGAAATTACGGAAACTATATATTTGTTATTCTCAGGATGAAAAATGTAGTCGTTAACGATAAGATTAACTTGATATTATTGAATGACAATATAAACTATTATCATTGTAAAAATTGCAAATATTTATCATGGGAAAGTTACGTAAATGATGTATTTATTACTCTGAAATTTAAAAATTTAGGCGTTAATAATAAGATTAATTTGATTATATTGAATAATAATATAAACTATCATTATTATAAAAATGATAAATATTCATAATGACAAAATTAAGGAAATTATGTGTGTCATCCTTAAAATCGAAAATTCAGTCGTAAATTATAAAAGTAGCGTAGCTCAGATCATTTTTCACGTTTAACTACATATAATATTTTTAATAATAAAATAACAAGTTATTGGGAATACTTGAAATTTAAAATGCTATTGTAAACATTAACATAGCTGACGCGATCTTTTGCAGTGTTTCGTTAAATATCATATGAGTTTAGAATAACAATAATGTTATATTGATTGTTATAAAAATAAAAAATCTCATGTTAATCAAAAAGAACAGCGTAGCTGATTTAATATTTCATTGTGTTTATCTAAATGCGATATTATTTTATGATAACTTTATATGAATTATTCTTGAAGAAAAAATATTATAAAGTAATACGACAAAATCTGATATTATTTTATGATAAATTATAAGATAATGTCACGAAATACGATACTTTTCATAATAACAAGATTTATTCATCGTTCTTTTAATTGGACAGCAGCGTGAGGACGTAGTCATGTTTTTTGCCCTCATGCCCAATACGTCGGTAGTTAAAAAACGTAAAAAAAAACAATATATGATGTAAGGGATCATCGCGTTCAAAAGGATGAGAGTTATCGGGAGGAAAGGAAAAAAAAGGGGGACATTCGCTGCGATGGGTAAAGAAAAATGTACGAAGGGGTTGTGAGCGTAGACATGATGGATAAGATACCGAGTACGGGGTTGACGTGAAGTGGAAGGGTTATACGGCCGCTTCGCTTTGTCGCTCGACGGATGGATTTTTATATCCGCTTTGGTGCAACGGCCCGGCGTGGCAGATTATAGGAGGCGTTCTGTTTCAATAAGACTTGTTTTCCAGTTTTTTCAATTTTTCCTCTATGCTATCCAATATTTGGAATTTTTGGGTACGAAAAATAATCATTTTGTCATAATCGATGAAAAAAAAAACGTTTAATAAAAACTGGAAAGAAAATGGAAAAAAAAATTACTATCGTGCTTAATTTTGTAATAAAAAAATTACGAATGCGATCATAAGAGACCATTTGGTAGAATTGAAAACAAAATTATTGAATAAAGAATAATGATTATCATATTAAAAAAAATTGGATAGGATAATAAAAGACCATATGGCTGAAGAAAAAATAACACTATTCAATCAAGAATAAGAATTATGAAGTAAGGTGATGAATTAAATAAAAAACATTAATAAATAGTAAACTAGCTTATCAAAATTGATAAAAATCGTCAAAGATTTCTCAAAGTAGATAAAGTGGAGGATTTTTAGCTTTTCAATCAACCATATTCGTTTATTTAAAAAAATTGTTTATTTAAAAAATTGTTTATTTTTTAAAATTGTTTTAATATATAATTTTTTATATAATTTTATATAATTTTTTAATATATTTAAAAAATTGTTTATTTAAAAAAATTCAATATAAAGTAGAGGATTCTAGCTTTTCAATCAACCATATTCGTTTATTTAAAAAAATTGGTGATATTAAATACCAAAAGGGATCATGCGCGTTAATGGCAGATTTGATGACAAAAAAAGACGAATGGATTCAACAGACTGACAGCTCTCAAATAAAAGTTTCCGTGGGTTCTGTCACCCCTCGGCTCACTCTACACACAGCCCAGTTCAATTTTTACCGGGCTGCGGTGTTGGTTCGAACCCTGCTAAAAGTGCCAGGGAAAAAATTGTGAAAAAGAAAATTGCGACTGCGTTCGTATATGCACGGTATACAGACTTTTCAATGGTTCGCTTTTTTTTTCTACGCACTCATGGGGTTGCCATTATACACCGCTTTGGGCTCTTTTTGTATCTCCCCGTTTCCCGACGAGTGCGCGAAACTTTTTTGTCCTCGCGCTTCAAACCTGCGTCAATGAAACGTCTGGTGGATACTCCAACCGCAGATCACTCTTCGTACTTTGAAGCCAGTCGAGCCTGGTACACTTTTAGAACGAAACGAAATGCGTTTTGTCTGAGTCTCCATTTGGTTTTTGGGCAATTAAATAACATTCGTGAGCTATATATGTACATGATCTTTTTCTTCTTATCTATAATGTTTCGTCTTTTAGCTCTTTCGGGCTTTTACGATCCCATTTCTTTTACTTTTTTTTCACACTTGTCACTACTTCCGGTTGACGAGAGAACCCTCGGAGTGTCTTCTACAACCACCCTTTCCTAATATACTATTGTTTCGTATTCGTACGAGAGTACAGGGCAACTGTGGAAAACTTATATATATAATATTATAAGGATTATAAGGAATATTAATATATTAAGGGTATATGGGGCGTTCCATACCAATTCGACCTCGGTCTGACCCTCGACCCCTCAAATCTGGTTCCCGATTTTTTCTATCATTACTCCCACTCTATCAAGCAATTACAATGTTTTTCAGATTTTTCAAAATAAATTTGAGCGCGTCACGAATTTTTGAATTTTTTTTTGAACACCTCGATAGCTGTAATCGAAAAATCTGAAAAATTCCCTAAAATACAGTGTCAGATAAAAAAAATGTTGGTGTAAAATTCATAATGTCTGGGCTTTTGCTTCAACCCCTAATTTGGGTTTTTGTCAACCATGATAAAAAAAATCGAAAATTACAAAATACACTTTAGAAAAATGGGAGAATTTTTTTTTTAATCTGGTATTACGCATACAAAATTTCTAAAAACAGTCTACAGTAAATTAACCTCTGCTTCTTATTTAAAAATTTTTTTTTGCTCAAAAAGCTAAAAAACGGGTTGAAGCAAAAGCCCAGACATTATGAATTTTACACCAACATTTTTTATATCTGACACTATATTTTTCCGATTTTTTTCAGATTTTTCGATTACGGCCATCGAGGTGTTCAAAAAAAAATTTCAAAAATTCATGACGCGCTCAAATTTATTTTGAAAAATCTGTAAAAATTGTAATTGCTTGATAGAGTGAGAGTAATGATAGGAAAAATCGGGAACCAGATTTGAGGGGTCGAAGGTCAGACCCAGGTCGAATTGGTATGGAATGCCCCATACATATATATATATATATATATATATATATATATATATATATATATATATATATATATATATATGTATGTCTGTTGCTAATTTAGAATACCCAATGATGATAATTTGGAATATTCCAAATTACCATCAGTTTTGTTACTAGACGTAGATGTAACTAGATGTAGGTCTATCTACGAAGACTTATTGAAAGCGATGATGATGACAATGAAAGTTTAGAATCTTCCAACTCTTATAACAGTCGTAAGTGAAATACGTCAGGAGAACTAGAAACTTCATTTGGTGGAAGAACCCCTGCAGCTGATGCAGAGTATATTTTCTATAAAGGGAAGTATAGTGACGACAGGAGGGGCGGGGGGTGCAGTGTTTTATGTGTGAAAATTGAGTGCACGGTGAATGTGCCGGCTATGAACGTGGATCCTATGTTTGCGATTTGTGCAAATAACCTATATATTTAATTGTTAAAACTGATTAAAGATTAATTACAAACTGATTAAAGCTGATTATAGAAATTTTCATAAGTTTTACATTTTATTCTAAAACAATGGTCTAATAATAATAGCCTACATAATTAAGTTAAGCCCGGTGAATATATTTTGGAATACTCCTATTCCAAAAAACCTGCATCTCATCTCGAAAACGGAAATGTGCAATTTTGCGTTCACACTAAAATTTTACCCAGTAGCGATGTTTATTTATTTTTGATACCTTGCAGATTGAGAGTAAATGAATATTGCTTCAATTTCATGAAGGTTTTATTTGTTTACACCTCACAGAAAAAAAGTCCCAACCCTAAAACAAATTGGTATTCCAAATTACCTTACTTTCTTCTATTTTCGTACAATGAGAAATAATATAAATCACATTATTCTAATATAACTTTGCAATTATCCAAAGTGTTCGAAAACTTTTGACCGGTACCGTATATACTTAACAACAATAATACATCTATACTAAATATTCTAAAATTACTAGAATATAACATATATTCTCTCTTTAGCATTTTTAGTTCAACGTATATTCTTTAAGGGTGTCCACACAACGATTTCTCGTATACTATTATGTATATACATATAATGAACAAAAACATATTCAACTAACAATGAGTCAACAATGAGAATGTTACTGATCAACTTAATTTATTCTAAAACCTCAGCCATTATTTGGGTCAAGCGAATTACGTGTGTTGTATTTATTAAGTCTTATTATGTTGAAGTATAACATCAACATTTTTTTTTTAAATTATTTATTATTTATTATCAGAGATTTTTTTATTATTAGAAAATACAATCGATATATTTTGAATGAAGAATATTGTATTGCGGATTGTCATTTTTATTCACGACTTTAGGAAATATTGATAAAGCTAACGAGGCACATAGCAGAGCGGATTCGATAGCATACTTGGCAGGCTAGTGAGTTATTTCTCGTCGTAAATTTGGTACGCTATTGCGACAATGCAAGAGTACTCGATGCTGTTTCGACCTCGCGTGGTAGATTCTATCGGCTATTGGTTGGCTGGGCGAGAAAAAAGAACGATGTGCCTCCCATTCGCAGGCTGTCTACGAAAGAATTTCTCTGAAAACTGCGAATCATAAGTGATATATTATAAAAGATAAAGAATTATAAATATTGCTTAGAAAAATCATATACAGGAAATTGTTCATAGCCACTCAGAAAAGATTTGTTTTTCTTGGTCCCAATACTGTATAACTTATTCAAACCAACTCAATTTTTTTTGTGATTGTGAGCTTAATTAAATAAATTTCTGATATCTATTTTTCAGAGTGCCCGATATAGCCTGGTGTCCTTATCTTTTACTCGCTATTTTTCATAACCCCAAAGAAGGAGAAATTAATAAAAATCAATCAACGAAAATGAATAGATCGAAATAAATCAATACAAATAGGCAAATTCAAATAAATGAAGACAGATAAATCGAAACAAAGGAATAAAAATACATAAATCCTAATAGGTATGTAAGAATGAATAAATAAAAACAGACAAATTGAAATAAATGAATAAAAGTACATACATCAGAATCAGTAAATAAATTTGAATTAATAAAATCAGAGAAACTGAAATCAATCAACAAAAGTATAATGCTGAAGTTTGCCACCTTGAAACGCAACGAAAGTTAATTTTTATTCTGTTGTTCACATTTATTTCACCGATTTAGGGTACGAAAACCGCTGAACGGGTTTCACTAACCTCATTGGGGGACCACGAACCGAATCATTAAAAAAAAAGTATATTCAACACTAAAAATAAGAAAATGAAAAAAAAAAAATAGAAAAAACTTTCGTCGCATTGCTACGATGCAAATTTCAGAGCTGTACAAAGAGTACATGAATTAAAATTAGTGAATAAAAATAAACAAATAGCTAATAAAATAAAATAAAATAATAAAAATAAAGAAATAAATCGAAATGAGCAATAAAACCAGACCACGTGCAAAACCACTTTTTTCTCGATTTTAGGAACTGCGAATGTAGCTTAATGAAAGTGGGGAACGGAGCGTTAATCAAAGATTTATCAGAGGACACCTGCATGGATTAAGGTGGCTGATTCTGCTGTTGGGAATTGCGGAAAAAAAGAGGGAGACCAGAAGAACGGATAAGTGAATGAGAGAAGATATAGAGATACAGAGGGTTCGAGCCACCATCCAGCCACCGGACCCATCCACAGTTTCTTTTTCCACATAGCTGTATGTGTACGTAGCACGAGGTGTTGTACCGGGGGTTGACCCAAATTGCGTGGCGGATTGGCACTGGGCCAGTTCTCTGTGTCTACCTACACACTCTCGAAAGCGAAAACCCGCCGCGCGCAAGAGGATCCTTACTTATATTTTTTACCGAGCTCGACGTTTCCATTCACCCCCCCCCCCCCCCCCGCCCGCCTCCATGCGGCTGGCAGCCTCAGGCCGGATCTAGTACGAGACCGATATCAATTTCAAAAGTCGATAGATTAATCGTTCCAACCCACCTCGGCACATTCATTTTACGGATTCGTATACCAATCCTTCTACCATCTTGAACCCTTGCTACACCACATTTTCCTGATTTCCTTCATCACTTGCGCCAACTTGCTCTGCCAATAAAAATCGATGTTGTAAATAATCGATAATTCAAGAACCAATAATATAAGTCTGTGTAAATGTATATGTTATATTCAAAACCCGTTTTCAGTTCAAACGCGTTTTACCTAGTGAAAACTAGTTTTTCCTAGTGAAAACTAGAATTTATGTTCAGTAACCCAAACAAACACAAATGTTGACCTCACTCGGAAATAGTTTCGACTCGTCCATGTCGGTGGAACTAGTTTTTCCTAGTTGAGGCAGTATGGTCTAGAAATTTGAAAAAAAATCCTGAAATTTCATTTTACCAGTCGACAGACTTTTTCGAATACGTATGTGGAAACCGTTTAAGGGGGGATATACATTTAGACAGGAAAAAAAAAGGAATATTGAGGTATTTTTTAAACTAAGAAATAATTATTCTACAATTATCAAATTTTAGGTATACTTTAATAGTATATTTAAGGGGCTATACCAGTGTGACACTTAAAAAAAATCGATTTTTTTGCCTTTTTCGACAGATTATACTTTCAAGAACATCATTACTATTTATATCATTTATATCAATATCATTTTATCTTGCAAAAATCGGTAGTTAAATCTTTAAGGCGGTCCTCTAGTTTCTCGGGTCGAAAAAATCGATTTTTTTTTCATAAATCACATCTACAACATGTGTAGAAAATGTGTGCTAAAGGATTTTTCGATATTCGAAGTGGTTCACAAGTAACGGCCCTGGAACGGAGCAGGTATACGGAGCGTGCGCCGGAAGCGCGAACTTTCAAACGCGTTTTTCTCGAAACACCATTTTCCGAAACGGCGACCACGATATTTCAGAAACTACTGCACCGATCTTGTTCAAATTTATACAGCATCTTTAATATGTTATAAGCTAGCGATTGAACTAGGATTATCATGATTGCTTCGATAGTTTTTTTTGTACGAGCGAAAAACTTAATAAAAAATGAGTAAAAAATAGAATGTAATTTTCAAGAGTGTATGAAAAAGTCAATTTTTGTAATTTAGAATTCACTCTAGTTCAATCGCTAGTCTTAAATATGAAGATTAAAATGCCATTTGGTGTTTTTGATTTCAGATAAGCAGAACAGCCGCAATCTTGGTCACCGTCAAGCACCTCTTTTACTTGATGTCTTCCTGTCGGCCACTATAACCTTTATTATATTACATATTTTGACTTCAAAAAATTTGTAAAGCTCATTTAAATGTTAATAAAGATTATGCAAAAACAATAAGATTGATTATTTCGATGCTTTGCCCGTAAAAAATTATTGAAAAAGCCGTAAAAAAACAGCCGAGAAACTAGAGGACCGCGTTAAACGCATTCTTCTCGAAATGAGATTTTTCAAAATTGCTGACATTGTAACTCAAAGAGCAATTATCCGATTGACTTGAAATTTGAACTGAGTACTCTTAAATATATTTACTCTACAATGACGTGGGATATTTTTGATTGGATAAAAATTGACGATTTGACATTGAAAAAAAGGGCCATGTTATAGGCAAGAAAACTTTTTTTTCATAACTACGCCATTTTGTTAGATTTTGGTATTTTTCGAAAATCCTTCGTCATTGTACAGGAAATACCTTCCAGTTTAACGACATTTTTTCCTTTTTCGGTTTCAGCTACTCAATCGGCCGGAATCATGTCAGCAGTGGAGGAACTTTTTTTTTGGCGCCTCCGAAGGCAGCGCATAAATCGCTTGGATCTCAATATTTTTCTATGAAAAAAATATGTAATATACTTAGGTCAAATATAGCCAAATATGTTCATAATTTTCCGAAACATTTAATTGAGTACTTTTCTTCCAAAAAATTCCCGAAGATCACCCAAATTTTCAGCGTTCACACTGGTATATTCCCTTAACCCTTCGAGTGCACACCTCCGCCGCCAACCTATAAGTGCATTTTGGCTCAATGTGACCTAAGGCGTTTTGCAAATCGTTGTATTCCGGTAAGTATGCATTTTTTTATGCAGAGACGTTTCTTGTAGTACATTATCCATATTTTATGGCCCTAAATTTATTTTTCGACAAAAACGAAAATTAAATGCCAAAACATTCGTTCAAAGTGGGGCATACATTGAAAAATACGTACTTACGCGAAAAAAATCACTGGGTCAAAACCACCCAGTGTGCACTCGAAGGGTTAAACGCGTTTTCCTCGAAACACTGATTTCCGAGTCGGTGGACATGATATACCGAAAACCACTCGATGGATTGTTTCCAAATTTACGGAAGATACGATGAGAAACATTTAAAGGTCGTTGACAATCTCACTTTTAAAAAATCGATCTTAATTTTTTTATAGTTACGTAAAAGTGACGACTTTTTTCATAGATTTTGTATGTTTATGATTCAATTCGTCTTCGCGTTGTTAAAAAGAATGATTTCGAAAATCGACGATCGTCAATGACTCGTATTTATTGTTGACTTGAATAATCCGTTTGGTTTTTAGACTTATGATGGATCGTTTAAGCTGGAGAGTGTCCACCGCCAAACGTCGCGAAAAAATTTCATCTTCCGGCGGCCATTTTTGTGTTGTTTTTCTGTATTTTTTGTTCGTATTTTTTAAAAAATGCGCTCCTTCTCCACCCTTCAATCGAATTGTACAAATTCTGCTTTTTTTCTCTGCGTTTCCATTTCCGAATGCCTATTGGTCATTTCCTCAATTTTCGCCAAGCCCTCAATATGAGTCATTCCCTCAATTCGTCAAACCCTGAATTTTCGGAGATCATCGAAAATCCGAATAATCAATATAATGATCGCAACTCGTGCATCACAAAGCAATTTCTATTCAGTGTTGTTCATTAAGCAACGAATGCTGAGGGTTTTTTCCCCCCAAGCTCGGATCGAATGTCAGCTGGGTTGTTTTTTTTATGGCTGGGTTGGTATGCAGCGTATATGCGCCCCCCCCCCCTCCGCCCAGCACCAAAGAATGGAATTGCGATGCACCCGGAGAGTAAAAAAAGGTAGGTCAGGTTGGCTCGATAACGCACGAGATTGCGGCAGAGGGGGTACAAAAATAGTGTAGAAGAATTGGGGCACCCTACATCCGGCCCGAGAATCCTAGAGACCTAGTTGATATTCTCCCGTGCCATGTACGTTCCTCTCGTTCCTTCGCCACTCTTTGCTATTTCGCAACAAAAAATAAAAAAAATAATAAGCACATGCACCAGCTCTCATATACATATATGAATATAGATGCTTCGTACACAGGTATACGCGCACGTGCTTTTATTTCGCCCACTCTTTATTTTACTATTGTGCCGTCGACGCGGTATGGAGACTGCAAACAGCGAGGAAAACCAATATTCTTGGCATAAAAGTGAAAAAACGCTGATCGTTTTGCAATTTTTCTAGGTTCCTCGTACATTTGGTGCACGAAAAAAAAAATACATGAACGAATGAAACGAAATACGGTAATTAATGGTAGTCGGAGGCGTTCGTCAATGTTTCAGGCGTGCAAATATCAAGTGCGAATAGAGTGCCATTTATGCAAAGGCCTGAGGGGTGTATCTTCAGAGATCTCCACTTCCCAATAGGTGGATGAAAATAGCGCATGAGCTTTGACGTAGCAATTCCACTGCGAGACGCGCAGAGTGAAATTCGCAATGTAGCATTGTACCTCCTATATACATACATATATATATATACACATACGCATTAAAGTGTAGTCGGGCTGCTCGCGATACTCGTGCGCAGCGAATAAAGTGCATGTCTCGGTAAATGAGATCGTCGAACTTCGTGTGCGACTGCAAGTGGAAGAAATAGATTTACACACACACACACACACACACACACGCATATATATATATATATATATATATATATATATATATATACACATACATACACATACATATAAATATATACAGGGTGTCTTGTTATGAATGAATAATCCTGCAACTGTCGTTAAGGCGATAGGCCACAGTAACGGGTATAAAATCATATGCGAATTAAACAATTTTTTTTCGTATGAAAAAGTGATTGACTCATAAAATTAATTACACATCTATTTAGTATCAATATCAGGCTGTTAGAAAATATATATTTTTTCCATGTTCAAAATGGACGACTACTCGAAACTTCTCGAAACAGCTTTTTTCCAATTGGCGTGACAAATAACTTCAACAATTTTCACTTGATTCACTTCAAATAAAAAATTTATGTTCCTAATTGCATTTCGCAGCGAAGTACGTACGGAATTTCTGATTAATCGAAAACTTTTCATTTTATGCGCAGTTTATGAGCAGTTATAACGAAATATTTCACTGAAAAGTCATTTCTTAAGTTCAAATACCTGCAACGTTTGAATAAAACTATATTGTTTAAATTCCGTACGTACTTCTCTCGGTATTCTAATGTAGATTGACGAGAATTTTCGTTTTTTGTTCTAGGTAAAAAATTGTGGATACTAAATTTCACGTCGTGGAGCGCCTAAAAAAAGATAACAAAAGAAAATATTAGTAGTCGGCCATTTTGTACATTGAAAAAAATGTATATATTTTCTAACAGCTTCATATTCATACTAAATAGATGTGTAATTAATTTTATGCGTGAACCACTTGTTCATACGAAAGAAAATTGTTAAATTCGAACATTTTATACTCGTCACTGTGGCCTAACGCCTTAAGTCAAATCATGTCCTACTATATGCTGGAATTTCAGTTTAGTAAAACTCCCACGGTTTTCGAGATAAAAGTCATTTGCTTTTGATTTTCGCGTGCCATTTCTACAAATGATGACTTTTTTCGACACGGTTTGAAAAAAAATACTCTTGGTTATTTGTTTTATATAGAAAAGTCTTCTTTTTAACCCAAATGTTACGGAAACTTTATGAAAAAAGATCTTATGCAGGATTTCCATACCAACCAATTCGAACGTCTGACTTTGATAGCCTGCGGCGTATTAAAAAATGTACTACGCATTTCGTGCCAATTACTTTAAAAAGTTGCTTAGTTATCGTCGATTCGTATCATTTGTAGAAATGGCATGCGAAAAATCAAAAGCAGATGATTAAAAAAAAATAACATAAAGCCCGAAATCTCGAAAACGGTGGGACTTTTACTAAACTGAAATTCCAGCATATAGTAAGACATGATCTGACCAATCGACAGCTGCAGGATTATCCATTCATAACAGTACATGTGTATATATGAAGTGTTTTTTAAGGCTCGCAACTTCGAGAACCTTCCTGATAGCAGCTAATTGTCTCCATACTCGAAATTATGTAAATCCCAGTGTCTTTAGAACCACCATTTGATCTCCAAAAGCGACGATTTCTTCTCAAAATAATGTAAGAGCCGTCCTTGAAATTGATGGATGTCCTGATATCGACCATTACATGGATATAACGAGCTTAAAATATCCTATATATATATATATATATATATATATATATATATCGTAAAGGATATTTTAAGCTCGTTATATCCACGTAATGGTCGATATCAGGACATCCAGCAATTTCAAGGACGGCTCTTACATTATTTCGAAAAGAAATCGTCGCTTTATAAACATGTACATGCATACACACACACACCTATATATATATATATATATATATATATATATATATATATATATATATATATATATATAGGTGTGTGTGTGTATGCATGTACATGGGTATACAACTATATGAAGAAAAAAAGAGGAAGTGTATGCGCTCGCTTCCGTGGCGAAAAAGTGGGTCTTTTAAAGGGTTTCTCTATTTCAACGTTAAAGAGACGTTTCTTGATGGACCGCGCCTCGTACCTCCCATTCGACATCCGTATTGCTTAGGATAGAAACATTTTTCATTCGTGTATTTTCGGGCCCTGCAATTGTAGACGTTCTATTCACAGAGCTTTCATTTGCGGAGGCGGTTTCCATCGTCTTCGTAAATGCGAACAGATGACTATTTTTTTTATCATCCGAAAAAAGCTATCTCCCGAAGGCTATTTAAAAAATAACGTTTGGGAGATAGACCAGAATGTGTGTTCTCGTTACGTGTTCGTTAAGACATTCCTTTCACAAAACCGAATATTTTACAATTAACTGATTTTCGCCTATAATTTAATAACAATACATCCCGGTTTACTGATAAAAATTGAAGGTGAGTTATCGAACTTTTCACGAACAATGACGACTTGGAAAATCTTCTCATTCATACGGGACTTATAAATAACTTTAGGGGGACAAATAACTTTAGGTGTCTAATATAAACTGCTCTACGAGTGGAAAAAATTCTAAAGAATCCTTGTCGACAATAAAAACAGGGGAATAAAAAATCCCCGAATGTTTAATGAAAATATTAATGATAAAACTTGTAGCAGAGGAATTTTTGTAGCCGCGATATTCGGAGGAAATGGAAAAATGTGGAAATGTACTAAATGTGCGCGAATTTTTTTATTCCAGTTTATCGTTGGTTATGATAATTAATCGTGACTTATTTTTTATGAAGCCCCACTGTAATTTACCAACGATTCAGGGAACTTACGCCCCCACGAAATACGGCCCTCCGCGAAAGGAATACCTTTGATTGACCATGTACATTGTTGCCAGACATCTTGGATTTCGAAATTAAAAAATTCGATATGCCTGGCAAGAATTATTTAAAGAATTTAAAAAATAATAAAACTAATATTGGTTTTATGACTTTTTAAAAATTATTATTCACTGTTTTTCATTTTTTTTCTTCACTAATATAGTTTTTATAAAACTAATGTTAGTTTTATTATTTTTTCATCTCGAGAGGAAATGCATCTCGTGGAAATATGATTTGGCGCGTGGAAAAGAAATGTTGACGCATTACTCAATTTATAATCAGCTCGACGAAGCATGCTTTTTTCGAAACTCCTCGACGGAGTTTGTAGAATTGTACGAGATTGTGCTCGACAATACTCATGATTAAACGAAAGCTCATAATTACGAGACTGAAAATATATTCGAAATAAAAGAAAAGCGAGAGAAAGACAGAGAGCGAACGACAAAATCTAGAGACAGAGAGAGAGAGAGAGAGAGAGAGAGAGAGAGGGCGAGAAGAAAAAATAAAAGATTGGTACGAAATAAAACTTGAATAGAAACTTCGACGTTCGCCGGAGCTTGGTATAAAACTAACTTTTCCTATATAACTACAGCTCTCTTATTTCCTGGCAGAGAATGTGAATAGTTAATGTTTAGGCGACGGGACACGGCGACGGGACGGGAGGTTAAGGGAAATGGAAAGAAAAACGTGCGGGAGTATTTCCTTGCAGAGAGAGAGAGAGAGAGAGAGAGAGAGAGAGAGAGAGAGAGAGAGAGAGAGAGAGAAAGAGAGAGAGAAATTCGTGAGTAACTTCTCGATTACTGAGTGCGCGCACTAGGTCGCTTTTCTGCAGCAGATCCAGTCAGGGGTAAACCGACAGAGGTCTGGGAGTTTTCTTTTCTCGTTTGCACATCCGTATACTGCGATGGTGACTTTATACATTTCATCTTACGCGCCAAGAATATTTTACATTTTCCATGTATTTGTAAAGTGGAGCAGAGCAATCTCTCTCTCTCTCTCTCTCTCTCCCCCCTCCTTCCCTCCTCCTCCTCTCCCCGGAGAGAGAGAGAAAGACAGACAGACAAAAAAGTCCCAAATACAACTACTGCCCACTATCGCAGTGAGTCGTTCGAAAAGAAATATCCTGAACATAAAATTATACATGCCTTCCGCGAGTTTTCAATTCCCATCGCTTTTCAATTCCCGCAGTTACATTAAATCCCCAATGTGATTTTCAATTAAACATTTAATTTTAATTACACGCGTAGAGCAGTTTGTATCAGACATCTAGAGTATATAGCAGTAGTAAGAAGTTTTATTTGCATCGCCCTTTCGGCTTTTTACGAAGCTGGTACACCGTTAAACATCGCTCTCATATACTCTAACTTGTATATTTCCTGTTTTATTCCTTTTAATTTCCATTACCACCGTTTCACTTTTCTTACACTCCCTTTTTATTTCCCTAAAGAAAATTGGAAATATTTACGTCTATCTCCACTCTCAGCAACTCTATTAATTTATCTTGTACTCCCCCCTTATCCCTTTCACCCTTTAAACATCGCTCTCATATACTCTAACTTATATATTTCCTGTTTTATTCTTCTTAATTTCCATTACCACCGTTTCACTTTTATTACACTCCCTTTTTATTTCCCTAAAGAAAATTGGAAATATTCACGTCTATCTCCACTCTCAGCAACCCTATTAATTTATCTTGTACTCCCCTCTTATCCCTATCCCCCTTTACCCACTTCTCTATGTATGTTCTCGCTTCCTTAGATCACACGTAATCCCCCCCCTCTTCCTTTTTCACACGTAATCAGGTGCTCCATTGTTTCTCTTTCTCGTTTACATATCCTACAAGTCCATTCCACTTGCCCCCTTTTTTCATCCCTCCCTATAATTCCACACCTTATCCTCGCCCAGGCTTCCTCATCCTTTCCTTTGATATCTTATGCCGCCCAATACTTCCACGGTGCCTCGTCATTTTATATTATCGCATTGTATAAACTTTTATACGTCGATTTTTCAATGTGTTCTTTTTCTCTCTCTATGGTCATACAGAGTATATACATTATTAGATGGAAATCTCGTGGGCATGTAATCTCCATAAAGTGCTGTATGGATTATATGATTTTTAAAGCTGTAATTTTTGGTTAAATGCTCGGTAACTTGGCTTGAAATTTTACGAGTAAACTGGCATGTATTTTTACTTCATTGTAGACGAAAATCAGTCAGTTGTGCAATATTCAGGTTCCTGAGAATAATACATTTAAGGGGTCTTCTCACTTTAGACGCTAAAACAGGCTATTTTCATGATTTTTTTTTGATAGGTTTATATTGTAGATATTGATATAAAAGTTGTTACACTTAATAAATACACTTTCGAAGTAGGTTAAAAACTTTTTTTCCTGTATTCATGTAACCCAAACAAACTTGAAACGCGTTTTTCTCGGAACAATGTTTTTCGACGGCTTGTTGATAAAATCTTCGAAACTACCGAACCGATCCTTATGAAATTTTAACCACATATTCTTTACAACTATAGCTATATCGCGTATAAAGGATTTTTCACATTTTGACGTTTATTTTTTTTGCCAAAAACGGTGGAAAACGCGTTTATTTGTTTTTTGAAAAAATGTCCGCCATTTTGTAATTTTTGCATGTATAAAAAATCGTATGATATGCGCTATAGCCATTAACATAATGAATCTGAAGCCGTTTGATTTTTTTGTTTCGGATGATCCATCTCCGAGATTTTATCAACAGCGCAGACCTACAATTTTTTTAGGACATTTTTAACTACCATTTTCGTCTATAAAAAAGGACTTAAATAAATAATTTTTTAAAATGTATTTCGAATGTGTATTCATTAAGGGAAGGTACCTGAGTAAACGGCGAGAAAAACAGGTAAACTTCGGGAATTTTTATCTCAAAAACTAATGTTTCAATTGGATCCGGTTTTTTTTAATTGAAAAATATGTACATTGAGGTATGTTTAGGAATTTTTTTAAATAAATTCGTTGACTGGAAGCGATTCAAACGCGATTATCTCGAAACATAGTTTTTCAAAGTCGGTGCCAGATATATCTCGAAAACGGCTTGTCCGATTTTGTCCAAATTTGGAGACAATATTCTTCGACAGTTTTTCTCGTTCGCTATGTAGGATTTTTTTGAAATTTTCATTTTTGACGGAATTACGACCGTTTTAATTTAACATTGGTTTTTCGTTCGCAATTTCCGACGATTTTGGATTACACACACATTGCATAAAAAAGCAATGGTTCAAGCAAATGAAAAACCCCTACGTGGCGAACGAGAAAAACTATCGAAGAATATTGTATCAAAATTTGGACAAAATCGGACAAGTCGTTTTCGAGATACATCTGGCACCGACTTTGAAAACTATGTTTCGAGATAATCGCGTTTGAATCGCTTCCAGTCAACGAATTTATTTTTAAAAATACCTAAACATACCTCAATGTACATATTCTCAATTTAAAAAAAAACCGGATCCAATCGAAACATTAGTTTTTGAGATAAAAATTCCCGAAGATTGCCTGTTTTTCTCGTCGTTTACTCAGGTACCTCCCCTTAAGTGTAACAATTTTTATATCAATGTCTATAATATAAACCTATTAAAAAAATCACGTAAGTAGCCACTTTTATAGCGTCTGTAGTGAGAAGACCCCTTAAAGATCAATTACTGTTGCCTCCCAGAGGGGTTACATTTTTGGAAAAAGTTCCACTTGCACGTGCCCACCGACCACCCCGAAACGCGTTCTCATCCACTATTTTTCTTTCCCTCTAATCGACCAACAAGGCTCTACAATTTTCACCAGACCGCAAACCGGAAATTCGTACTTGGACAAGCACGGTTTTTGCGCTTGTACTCGGAATACCACGTATACTACATAGGTGGGGTACAATGAATTTGGCTTATGTGAGTGTAACCAGCCTAAGCTCTCAGGGACCTTGGTGTACACCAAGAAGTAATAAGGGCATTGAGCTTGCAGACCAACCGACGTGAGGTTGGCAAAAGTCGAATACACGCACGAACGCTTGCACACTCTATTTAAACGCAGCTCGTAACTTAGGTTAATTACACCGCCAGCTCTGTACACCCAAACGCTGTAGTTATATATAGATATGGGGCATCCCACCCCAAATCGACCACTTTTTTAGACCCGACCCTTTTTTATTTGGCTGAAATGTAAATATCTTGTTGCTTCCTTCTAAAAACGCTAGTGAGATGTTTTTTAAAAAATAAACATTTTTCCCGCTAAATGCTTATATATTTCCGAAAAAGGTACGATATAAGATCTTTTTTTTCAAATTTATTGTTTCAAATCGTACTTTATAAAAAATAATATTTATAAAATATTCAGTCATCTACGGTGGTATTTTTTCGTTCGTTGAAAAAAAAAAACAAAAAAAAAATTATGCGCCAGCCGCTGCACGGCTAAGCGGTCACCGCTCCGAGTATTGGCAATGCTGCTAACTCGAAGTAGCGCGAAAGCCAAACGTCGACCGCCCATCTACCAGTCTACCGGTCCCTTTGTATACAATATTAATATATTGAAAAAGTTGTCCAATAATTAAAAATCATTTTAGTGGCAAATTCAAATACTATTAGGTTGGCACAAAAGTAATGAGCTCTTAAAGTTCCAGACGAATCGCTCACTACTTATGTGCCAATCTAATGCTTGCGAAATTTCTGAGCAATACATTGATCTACATGAAATAGTACACTGCATTTTTTTCAACCATAGAATTTATTAATTGACATTATTGTATCCTAGGAAACAACTAAGTTTTGAAAAAAAACAAGAATAAAAAATTGCCAATGTAGGAAAAAAAATTAAAAGAAAAATCTTACCACGATGGGTTTTGCAGCAAGAAATGCTAAATTTATGATATGTTTTTACGAAAATAAAATAAAAACCAAAAAGGTCGAACTTGGAAAAACTCGTGTTTTTTCACAAAAAAACTAAAAAATGCCATTGAAGATAACATGAAATATTTTTTAATTTTTTTTTCTTATGAAGTTCATTTCAAATGAAGAAGATTGAGAAAAATATATTATTTAGTCAATTTTTTAAAAAGTTCGGAGCACTTGAAATAAACACGTCGTTTTTTCAAAAATTCACTACATGACTCCGATAATGTAAAAAAAATGAGAAAAATCACAAAGCGTTATTAGGAGGAAACAATAACATATTTATTTTTGAGCCAAATGAAAAAGGGGCCGGGTCTAGAAGTGGTCGATTTAGCGTGGAATTCCCCCTATATATACTGGAGATTATTTGCCAGTGTGCGTTTCACGAAAAGGTTGGAGGAAATTGTAAGAGAGAGAGAGAGAGAGAGAGGGAGAGAGAGAGAGAGAGAGAGAGAGAGAGAGAGAGAGAGAGAGAGAGAGAGAGAGAGAGAGAGAGAGAGAGAGAGAGAGGAGAGAGAGAGAGAGAGAGAGAGAGAAAGAGAGAGAGAGGTGGAAGAGAGGAGCGGGAAAAGCAGATTAAATGCTACGAGGTTGCTCATGGGCTGCTGTGCGAGGTTGTCAGTAAATTGTTCGAGACCTTTTGGAAACGAGCCTCGTATTTTGGCAAAGCCAACCCCGTCTCTCGGTATTCACGAACGCCACAGGAAAATGCAAGGGGTCTCGTTTTCTCCTGAGAATATTCGCGCAGTTGTGGCGAGGGCGCGCACGCGGGCCTTGGAAAAAGGAATGCACGTATATCTTACCGTGGTATTACAGGATGAAGGATACGAGATCGGAGTTTTTCGAGAACTTTACACATGCATATACAGGGTGTCCCAGCACTGAATGCGTTCCCTGAAATAGAGGGTTGGGGGTGAAATTCTGAGTCGATTGATATAAGCATGTATGGGTCTCAGATCAACCCCTGAATTATTATTAATTTTTTAAGGCGGGCCAATCAGGTGCGCCCGCCTTTAAAAATTAATAAGTATTCAGGGGTTCATCTGAGACCCACACATGCTTATATCAATCGACTCGGAATTTCACCCCCAACCCTCTATTCCAGGGAACGCATTCAGTTCTGGGACACCCTGTATATATATATATATATATATATATATATATATATATATATATATATATATATATTTTAACTCCTTTATGTAATTTTGGCTATCTGTATGAACTGGCTGTTGTGAGGACGGACCTTAATATTTTATTTACGTATGGCTGATTTTAGGGGCTTATATGGGATTTAGGGGATTTATATGAATATGTTAATGGGTTAACATAATGTTGAGTATTGTGAAAATTGGCCATT
The DNA here is from genome assembly GCA_963210295.1 of Ophion ellenae. Taxonomy (NCBI): domain Eukaryota; kingdom Metazoa; phylum Arthropoda; class Insecta; order Hymenoptera; family Ichneumonidae; genus Ophion; species Ophion ellenae. Next base: position 23,656,982 of record OY723396.1, on the reverse strand, counting down.
ATGAGAATGGTCCTCGAAGCGAAATTCCGATGAAATTCAATTTTCTCTATAACTCGTGTACATAAAAATGATTTATTGTTATTTGGATAAATAGTTGAGTAAATAAATTAATGATTAAATAAATAATAAATAAAACTTTTTATTAAAAAAAATAATATTGTACAGTATATTCATATGTGAGATTTACTTTGAATTAATATGTGATTGGATTTGCGGCTCGATAATTATCACCAGTTTGGGTTTGTGTAAGTTAATGTGTAAATGCTGGATTAAGGTAGTGTTGTTTGTTTAGAGCGATGTTTTGGACATTATTTTAAACATGGAATAACTATTAAACTGATCCAGTTTTCTATCTGATTTTTTTCGACATGATTATTTATTTTTTTCGGAATATGTACAAATTAAAACAATAATTTACTATCATGTTCTTTTCTATGTTTCTTTACAACGGCGCGCGAAAAAAGCGACTGATTGGCGACAAGTGTTGTGGACGTTGCATGATTGTGAAAAAAAACCAAACATATTCTTAATCTGTATGAGTACTGTGATGTTTGGTACCAGATTTAGCGAAGAAAAAAAAAGTGACGGCATGCTAAATTTTGATTATCGATTTTTCCTATTTTTCTTACCAATCTACGAGTTATATATATAACACAATTATTCGGCTCATTTCAACCAACGTTGAAAAACAGTCTACCGATTTGAAAAACGTAGTTTCGAGGGAAAGTTTAAAGCTTGCTCATCAAACGGTTTTCATTGATGTATGCAAAAAGGTCTGCAGAATACTAAAATAAAATTTAAAAAAGATTTTAAAAGTCTTAATTTTTAAGGGGCTATACCAGTGTGACACTTTCAAAAAATCGATTTTCTTGCCTTTTTCGACAGTTTATTCTTTCAAGAATATCATTATCATTTATACCATTTAAATCAATATCATTTTATCTCGCAAAAATCGATAGCTACATTTTTAAACGCGTTTTTCTCGAAATGAGATTTTTCAAATTTGCTGACATTGTAACTCAAAGAGTAATTATCCGATTGACTTGAAATTTTTAGATCCGATTTTTTTAGTGATTTTTTTTTAACGATACGTTTGCTTCATTCTACCAAAATTTGTCTTCATCTTCTTACCGGCCGAACCGCAATGATTGTCGAAGGGGCATCCACGCTGATTAATCATGTAAAATATACCGTGCACACGAAGTTTCACGTACGATCAAAATCCAAGTGACAGAGAGAATTCCGCGTTTCAAAGCTACGGAAAAAAGTCGATCGAAATCGGATGTCGTTGCGGGCCAATGAGTTTATCGCTTTTTTCCTCTCCATTTGACATCAACGAATCAAAAAATCCTGATCGATCGAGCGCACGACGAATATATTCAGCTCGATACATTGGTATTCGACTTTCGTTTCAATACGTCGGCTGTACCGTTATTCATGTGCATTTTTTGTGTGCAAGCACTGACGCGTATTTTATTAGGGCGTTGCATTTTTTTTTCACGTGCAGATGCACTCAGATTCACTGAGCTGTTTGATATTAGAAGCGAGCGAAAAGACAACACGATAGAAGAAAAATCGGATAGGCCCGGATGGGTCTGTATTCGAATGTGGAAACGCGAACGTTCTGATTTTTATAGATGTGTGGATATGATATTGTCCACAAATTTATATTATATTTTATATAAATATAATATAATATAATATAATATGATTATATTACATAAAAATTTGTAATTTTTTATAATTATATTCTTTTTATTATATATTTTATTTTCTTATAATTATATTTTACATGATTATATTATATAAAAATTTTTTACGTGCAAATTTTTCAAAACTAATTATAGATTTTTGGAAATTGCGTATTTTCGAGAATTAGTTGTCAACTTTTGCAAACCAATCGTGCATTTTTGCTAATTTTTTATCAATCGTAATTTTTTAAGAATTTTTACATCTTTGGCAATTAAGGCTCTAAAATCGTTGTAGTCACAAGTTGCATGGTACTTTTTCCTAAGCTCCCACTGATTGGTAGTTTATAATAATTACAACCTTATTTTTCATCACATATTCTACATTATAATATATTATTATATTCCTTTGGAATAGCATTTTTTAAAATCCTAGATAATGAAAAATAAAAAATCCATCGTTTTAGTACCAATTATTAATAGCTCATGACCCTTTAGGGCCATTTTCCTTCTTCCTGATCTAATTCCAGTCCATTTTTTTCCAAGTTGTAAAAAAAATCACACTCAAACACTACGGATGAGTTACTTACGCGAGCATTGTCGCTGCTCGTCGCTTCCGTCGCCACAATCGTCGACGTTATTGCAGACTTTGTTGAGCGTGATGCATCGTCCATTTCCGCATTGAAACTCGCTCAGTTTGCAGCATAAAATACTACCGGCCATGAGGATGGAAGCGCACACTGTCCAACGCATGTCTGCAAAACAATAAGAAGAGAAAACATTCACTTTAGTTTTTGGGTTTACACAATTTGCTGCAGTTATCACGAGGCACGTAAAAAAAACTCTTCGTCCTATACAGACAAAAGCACTTGGAGACACCTGATTGTTCAGGTGACGAATCCATTCACTACCAAGGCAGCGTGCGGATACACTTTGCGCATTTTCCATCAGGACGAAAAGTTACAGACCTTGGAAAAAATTCTTAGATGGACCTTCGTCGTAGAACTTTGAATGTAAAAAAAGCAAGCTCCATTATGCGTTATTTCAAATGTTTTACTGCTTTTCTACTCATCAGAAAACCTGGAACATCGTCGTTTTGTTGCAATTCTTCTACTCCCCTAAAGAGTTAAACAAAATTTAGAAAACCACTAAAAGTTTGTTCATATTGTCAACGGTGAATATTCAACACTAATTCAGGCACAAAATCGATCTTGATGTCACTTTTTCCCTCTCCTAGCTCCGCTTATCTCCGCATGTCATCCACACCCCAGCCCTCGGGTTACAAAACGTACTTGGATCCATCGCGACTCGTACTTCCGGACAATGAACAGCACGCAGTCAACGTTAGACGTTGATGAATGAACGGCCATTTGCATGCAGACGCGGAAATGGAAACGACTTTAGATTGCATCTGTGAGTCTGCTTGAAGAGTGCTACGACGATGATGCTCCGACGTGATCTAAGGACAGACTGGCAACATCGTTGAAACGTGTCGCTTTAGCTGTTTCCTTTTTTCCTTTAGCCGAGTCATGGCTTATAGAAAACAGAAAACTTGCACTTCAATCGCAATGAAAAAGGGAACGAATCTGCCAAACGCAGCTTGTCAATTCCGCCAGCAGATTGCTCGCAAAATCGATTGGGGTAGAATATCCATAATCGAAAATCCGTAAATCGAATTTCCATAACCGAATATCCATGAGTGCCAATATCCATAAGTGAATATCGATAAGTGAATATCCATAACCAAATATCCATAAGTACGAATATCCATGAGTCGAATATCCATAAGTGCCAATATCCATAAGTGAGTATAGAGTAGAAATGAGTGTGGGAAATGGCGAGAGGTAGAGGAAAAGTGAATATAGAGGAACTCAAACAAACCCAAACTAGCCCAAAAAAACTCACTTATCTCTATGTCCCACCATTTCTGACACTCATTTCTACTCTATCACTTATGGATAGTCGACTTATGGATATTCGACTTATGGATATTCGACTTATGGATATTCGACTTATGGATATTCGACTTATGGATATTCGACTTATGGATATTCGACTTATCGATATTCGACTTATGAATATTCGACTCATGGATATTCGACTTGTGGATATTCGACTTATGGATATTCGACTTATGGATATTCGACTTATGGATATTCGTACTTATGAATATTCGACTAATGGATATTCGACTTACGGATATTCGACTTTTGGATATTCGACTTATGGATATTCGACTTATGGATCTTCGTACTTAAGGATATTCGTACTTATGGATATTCGACTTATAGATATTCGTACTTATGGATATTCGACTTATGGATATTCGTACTTATGGATATTCGTACTTATTAATATTCGTACTTATGGATATTCGACTTATGGATATTCGACTTATGGATATTCGACTTATGGATATTCGACTTATGGATATTCGACTTATCGATATTCGACTTATGAATATTCGACTCATGGATATTCGACTTGTGGATATTCGACTTATGGATATTCGACTTATGGATATTCGACTTATGGATATTCGTACTTATGGATATTCGTACTTATGAATATTCGACTAATGGATATTCGACTTACGGATATTCGACTTTTGGATATTCGACTTATGGATATTCGACTTATGGATCTTCGTACTTAAGGATATTCGTACTTATGGATATTCGACTTATAGATATTCGTACTTATGGATATTCGACTCATGGATATTCGTACTTATGGATATTCGTACTTATTAATATTCGTACTTATGGATATTCGACTAATGGATATTCCATTATGGATATTCGACGACAGTGGCAAAATCACCTATACCTCAGCTCTATTGCTTGATGCACTGTTGTCCATTGTCTCCAACATCAATGGAGCAAGATTCACGCAGTACGGGGCAAATGCAATTTACGAACCGCATCGAGATCACTGTTGAAAACGCTCCGCGCACCCTACTCCGGAACGTATGTCATCAAGGAGAGGCAAGGAACGTATGTCATCAATGAGGCATATGCATTCATTCATTTGAGCACCTTACACTTGGAGGTAGCTATGCCAGAGTTGTTGATCAGCAGAAGCTAGGAGTCGCGAGATCGAAGCTTCTTTGACGAACTTTAGTTTGATTGAGGCGCAGCGTGGGACACAGTCGCGAAACGTATAGGTTGGTCGCTTTTGATCGGGACCACGACTGGTTATCCAACGAACAGTTTCTAGGGCTTGGTTACGTGCTAATTGGCGCTCAATCCAGAGAATGTGTTGTGAAGCAGTCGCATTGGTTTGATGTTGCCTGCCTACGAGCAGGGGACACCAACCTTCCGCGTACGACTTTATATCAAATTAAGATAAGTCTCGTGGCGAAACGGGGACGTTGTCCGTGGCGGAGCAGAGAGTCAGACGGGGCGACAGAGACATCGGGAAAAATCAATAATACCGTAGCAGTGGTTTGGAAGGAAGGAGGAGGAGGAAATAGTGTATGTACGGCTTGGCTTATGCACGCCATCGAAATTGGACCGGGTGACAAATGGAATCTAAATATTTCACATTACCGATGGTAGTGAACGCGCAGCTGCGGTGATCATCCGTGTCGGGGAGCATTGACCCGATACTTGGCTGGGTGACCACTCAGTATAGTCGCCTCAATCGACACGGGTTTTCGACAGTTTTCGTGTGCCCTCGTGCAAATGCCATTCAGTTGTGCATTGGAATACGAGTGGGTGTGTGAAACACTTGGGAGAGTCTCTGGGAAACTGGAACTAGGGAAGTGCCGGGTATGGGATAGAATGAAAAGGGGTTGGAACGTACAAGCCCGTGAGGGCATACGAAGAACAGTTGGCGATAAAAACATTTGGGTTCTTCCTATCCCGGAATGAAGTACCCGTAGCTTCGGGAGAGTACAACAGCAGGGAGTACCATGGGGAAGGGCGACCGAGTTGGAGGTGTGGACTAGCAGAAATTGCGCCTAGAATGCTGGAATATTACATTACATATTCAGCGATGTAATTCGCGGCTTGCTACAGGTACACACGTTCGTGCAAGGCTGAATTTCTTTGATTGGACTCCATACCGCCCTACTGAAGCTATTGCCAGGACCAAGATTAAACCTGCTTCAGTCTGCATAAAAGGGAAACATTGATGACGCTGCATTGGATACACGCGTATTTTGAGTTGCCGGGAAATGTAGAAGAATGCCGTTCATCTTCGCGGGCCCGAATGGTTGGGATGATATCGACCTTTGCATCAGTGGAACGCAACGAAAATCGTTTTTTTTTTTCTTCTAATTGCCAATTCGTTTTGCCAGATCAAAGCTACTGCAAACTCTTTGGAGATCCTCATTAGAGACCTACAACCTAAATCTATTAAAAATGATTTTTTCAACAACTTGCAACAAACGTGTGCAACCTTGGTTGCGATCTATTCGTTACACTTGCACCATCCATCGGAGGATGATGATCATGTGCTAGCGAGTAATGGCCTGACTTTGCAGAGACAAAGCTTGTGATGTTGATGCCTTTTTTGGTAGTTACCTGCAGATGTAGATGAAGGATGTTTAAGTAAAATAATTATCAATACTCTCAACAATGAGGCGAGTTTCGAAGCAGCTGCTAAACGGGCGAGCAACGCTAAGATTGTACTTGCTGTTTAACGACATCCGGTTGTTCGTACGAGCCCAAAATACCGATTCATAAGCAAGGAAGATGAAAAACAGGCTGCTCAGCGACTCGATGTTGAAGCCGTTTAGAGGACGATTAAGCGGTTGTCCATCCAAGTTGGAGTACACTGCTGTTTAACTTGGGATATTGCCAGAGTCGCGATTCGTCGGTGCAGCCACCCTGGTTGACATGACGTACTGTATTGGTACGATCAATCTGCCGTATTCCCCCAAAACGACAATGCCTTCTTCTTTTCAATTACTCGGCGTCTGCCAATTCGTTTGCTTGCAAAATGGCGGCCGCTTCGCGTGTCGCATTTTTCATTGTTTTCATTCGCAAATAATTTCGGCAATTTGCATAGCCGGCATATGGAGGCCAAATGCGCATTGTGGTGTCACATCATGTTTCGTACATGTCCCGGATGTTCGCTGTCGCTTATTCAATGTGGGAAGAAGGGAAAGCGGCGGTGGTTGGTGGATTGTACGTGGCTGCGGGTGTATTCGAGTGATAGAAGGAGACATAGCGAGGATGTTATCATCATATGGAATCCTTGGAGCGTATGAGAATATTACATTGGGTATTCAGCCGCTTAATGCAAAGAGGCCTGTCGCGTATAGGGGCTGCCTTTAGCACTCGGTCGTGGAAATCCCTTTGCGAATCTTGTCGACGGGTGTGTGTGTGTGTGTGTTTTTTTCCAGGACTTTTCTTTTGCTCCAGAAATTCTGGTAACGCGAAACGTTGACAGCAAACCTTAAAACCTTTCACGTCCTAAACCCTCCCTTCGTGTATGCTTTCCTTTGTCCCCAGACACCAATGTGGTATGCTCTCTTGTCTATACGACCGAGAACAAGCTAACTTCATCGTACGTCGTCGACGAGATTCCTTTCTCAAGCTTCTCTTCGGAGCTTCGTACGATCGCGTGGAACACATCGCGGCCTGAAGAGCGACGCCTTATTGTAGGGACTACGAGTCTCTATCGGCCTCATCTCATACTCCATCGGTTTCTCGGCAGCTCTCTGATCCTTGCTGAACTCGAATATGTCTCGAATTTTCGAAGGCGTGATATACATTTAGACAGGAAAAAATAAGTAATATTGAGGGACTTTTTAAACTAAGAATTAATTATTCTACAATTATCAAACTGTAGGCATACTTTAAGGTGGGTGTCTAATCTAGGAAGCGGAAAACAAGCTTATTTTCGTAAACGTTGTTCTCAGCTTCTTTATTAGATATAACAATTAAACTTTTTCGAGGACATATCGTTATCCTTATCGAAAAAAATGGTTTACTTCGTCCAGCGTTTTTTGTCCAATTTTCAGAGGACGCCAAAGTCGAGTCCTCAAAAAAAAAAATGTGTTCCCATGGCGGACAAACAATCTTTGGATTCGCACGTATGAAACAAAAATAGGAAACGACATTTTAAAGAGGAAGGTTTGCCACTTGGTAATTCACGATCGTTTGCCGAAAATCGATAATTTAAAATAATGTACATTTTTATATGATAATTTTTTTGCAAAAATGTGGTGAATTACCATACAAAACACCTTAATAAAGAATCGCACAAAGTTTCATCAAAATCGATCGAGCGGTTGCGGAGATTGTTTGTCGATCAGTTGAAAAAAGTGATTTCCTGAAAAACGCGTTAAACGGGAGGGTAGGGGTTTCAACGTGAAACAAAAAACACTTTTTTGCGAATTTTTTTCATCTATTTGGATAGAGTAAATTTATTGCAACCTTTTGTATATTGTTAAGTGTCATTTCAAGAACATTCCGTGAAATTTGTACGCGAAAATATCCACAAACAAGCCGGTGACAAAGCTTTTCCAAGAACGCCTTTGGAAAAACACGATTTGCGGTGTTCACTGTATCTCAGCTAGAAATTATCTGAAATCAAGTACCATTAAAATTTAGTCAAAGTGTAATCAAATCCTCCCCCCAATGGTGTTTGATAATTTTTTTTTCGTTTCTAAATTTTTAGTAGTCATGTAAAGTGAAAAGTGCTATTTTTCACGAAAAATTCCGCCATTTTGGGGGTGGAAAATCCCCTCAATGTAAACAAAAATCTCAAACTAACCGTTGGGGGGGGAGGTATTGTATATGTAGAGAGTGTGTACTAAGTTTGAAATAAATCGGTCATGTAGTGTTCAAATGCAGTGAACACGGACTTTGAAAAAGTGGTTTCGAGAAAAACGCGGCACCGGCTTGTTTGTGGATATTTTCGGGTACAAATGTCACGGAATGGTCTTTAAATGACACTTAACAATGTACAAAAGGTTTCAATAAATTTATTCTTTCCATATAGATGAAAAAAATTCGCAAAAAAGTGTTTTTCTCTCACGCTGAAACCCCTACCCTCCCCTGAAAGTTTTGTCCCTACCCACTTTTGTCCCGACTTGTCCCTACACACACCGCTATAACTTTTTTTCTATTGGGAACTTCGTCACAACATCTCAGGAGGTAATTCTCGACGCTATAAGACGTTGAAAAATAAAATAATTATTTTTTTCGATTTTTCGAAAGTTCTAGACTAGACACCTACCTTAATAGTATATTTAAGTATACGAAACAATTTTTTTAAATTAATTTATTATTAAAAAGCGGAGTTGCGAATCGTAGTGCAGTCTAGCTTCCCGTAGACTTTGATTTGCAAAAAAGTTCAAACATTTTTTCAGTTAGAACATGTATAGGTACTATGTGACGGTAGTTAAAATGAAGAAAATGCAAATTTGAGAAAATAGCACGCATTTACAAAAAGAATCAACATTTCACGCAACATTTCTGTACAATGTGGATTAAAAAAGTATTTGTTTTTCCAATTTATCAAAAACAATTTTCGTCAAGTAGAAGATACCGATATTATCAATATTTCGACCAAGTTTCAACTCAATCGGCTTAATAGTTTTTGCGTTATCCCTACAACCCTTATGTAAATCGAAGTATTATTTTAACCCCTACAGCCCCATAACTAGTGTTTACGAAGTGCCACGTGCCATGAAGGTTCAACTTAAACCTTCATCCATTTGGTAATACACGTGGCACTTCGTAAACAATAGTTATAGGGCTGTAGGGGTTACAATAATACTTCTATTTAAATTTTAAAAACTAATCAAACTGCGATTAGTGTCAGGAATGTCACGTTAAGGGGTTACCCCCACTTGCGATTTTGAAAAAATCGATTTTTTTTTATTGCATTTTTTTGAAGTATACGTATCTGAGAATATGTCCTGAAAATTTCAAGTCTATCCGAACAAAATTGACTGAGATATGAGCGTTGAAAGAGAAGAATCCGCGTTGAAAGAGCGTTGAAAGAGAAACTTTAAACGCGTTTTTCTCAAAATGGCATTTCTGAAGTCGGTGACCAAGATTACTCGAACACTAATGAACCGATCTTCTTGAAATTTTGCAGGCTTATTCAATACATAAAAATGTAGTCTTTAATCGGTCGATTTTTTTTTCGAAAATAAATGGCCGTTTTATAGCCAAAAAACGGCCGTTTTTTTCGTTAAAATCGAACCATTAACTTTGACTGTCCGCCATTTTGTGAAAAATGAATATTCTTTAAAATCCTTCGATTAAAGACTAGTTTATACTTATATTTGACTAAATCCATCCGCATTTTTGTTTCAGATGATCCACTTCGCCGCAATGTTGGTCGCCGCAAACCGTGTATATAAAAACATTATTTCATTGACGGCCATTTGCCACTAAACAATGTAATATTTTTCAATAAAAAAATTACTGAAAGTTCTTCAAGATGTGTTCTTTAAGATGGTATATTGATCGATTAAAAAAGTTTTGTAGTTTTCTTTAAAAAAAATCATGAAAAAGGCCTTTTTTGCGCTACAAGTGGGGGTAACGCCTTAAAAAATTAAGCGATTTCTCCACTTGGTTCATTAATAATACTCGAACAAAACTCAACTTGAACCTTAAAAAGTTCCGAAACTATGTGGTGAAACGGATTCATTTTTGGACAGTTAATGCATCCTAAATTAATCTCTCGGTGATGTGAATTTCAATCGTCGACAAGCATATCGATTTTGGTATCGAAACTCCTTAAAACATCTCCGCCTCGAATAGTTGAATGGCTTTTGCTTCGCAATTTTGCTTCACTCCAGTTTCTCCAGCAGTGGTGCTACACGATTAAGTTGACGTCTGTGATAAGGTTTTAACCAGGTTGATGAAGTTTGTTTACTCAGTTTTCCGAGAGCGTTGCCCTCAGCCAATCCTGCGTAATTCACTACCGCATGACATTTGCACGAGGGCACAGGGAAACTGCGCAAAACTCGTAACGACACAGGCGGCTATACCTTTCGATGTGTTACCGTGGGAAACTGAGCGAATCTCCCCCGCACTCGGTATTCGTGCCACGAGTCAGTGCGCGACCAAGCGGTCACCCATCCAAGTACTGACCCTGGCTAATTCCGCTTACCACGTTGCCTAATCTTCGACTCTTGCTTCGATATTCTGCTGTTCACAATGCTACTACGTTTTCGATGCACATCGGTTGGAGTAATAAATGATGCTCCAACTTCTCTTCGTTCCATCTCGATGATTTCGTGCGAGATAGGTTTCACTCCGTCACAATTGCACATTGCACTCAATATCGAGAGCGCTGAAACTGGCACGAGAAAATAGCGACATAGAGAAAAATTGAGCTCGAATTCAGACCGCATTTTACCCGTAGATTGGTACACGGCACACTCTCCTGTATTACACGAATTCTGAATTCATGAGCTGCCCGCGATCACGGGACTTCGAAGTCCCAGCGGTGAAATTCGCTTTTTCGCGTTTGCGACTGCCGCTGCGCTGTCCCAGGGCGGCGAGATAAACATTTTTCAAAATTGCCTTCTGACGACCGCAAACTTCGATACTTATGCATTATTCATTGCATTTCGCGCTGTTAAACAACCACGCAAACTGATTGCGTACGAGATTGTAAAAAGAAATGTCTTTTGGCGCTTATTGGAATTTTTTATTACAGACGGATTTTATACTTTCAATATTTTTTGTTCAATTCTTGATAAAGCATTTCTCTCTGAGTATTTGTCGGTGTAAGAAGTAAATACGTTACAATAATCAAAGGCCAATAATAAAGAAATGAATTATACATGTAGACACACACACACACACATATATATATATATATATATATATATATATATATATATATATATATATATATATATATATATATATATATATATATATATATATATGTATATATAATGGCATTTAAAATGACGTGGCTGGGATGCAACGAAAATTCTTTGTTAATGTCATTAACCATTTACCTTCGTTACTATCCGAAATATTCTTTTCTGATTTAGTTATAGATCTATAGTAAGGATTCTGAAAAAGCGTTTCAGTAATTTCCACACTTTGAATCTCAAAAAATAAGCAATTAAAAAATAATCGTTGCGTACCAACGATGCAAGTTTCATTGATATGTCATTCTCAACAACATTTTCAACAAAAATTTCAATTAAATTTTTTTTTGCACCAGTCCAATATATATATATATATATATATATATATATATATATATATATTGGACTGGTGCAAAAAAAAATTTAATTGAAATTTTTGTTGAAAATGTTGTTGAGAATGACAAAAAATGAGTGCTGACCAAATTTTAGCCTTTTGTATTAATATTTAGAGGTCCCTCGTCGCTCGTCCCTCCCTCAATAAAATTCGAACCCACTCGTTCGAATTTTAACCAACGTCAAAGTTGAATTTACGATAAATTTCATGATTTTGCGAGATTTTTGGACGTTTACGACGAAATTATAGATTTTTTTTGTTTTTCTCTGATTAATCTTAAAAAGTATTGTATCCATTTCAAATTATTCCCTAGATAGTTTCTAAAATTCGTAATAGATTAAAATTTATTGTTATTTAAAAGTACATTTGTACAAAAATCTATTTTCAAACCGAATTCTATTGCCCATAGCATGATTAATAAAGATCTAGGGAATAATTTAAAAAGGATCCAATACTTCTCAAGATCAATTAGAAAAAAACACCAACACAAATCAATAATTTTGTCACAAAAGTCCAAAAATCTCACAAAATCATGAAGTTTATCACAAGTTCAATTGTAATGTTGAATAAAATTTGAACGAGTGAATTTATCGTATATATATGTTTGGGTATAGCAACAATAAGCACGTTGTTCCACCATAAAATTTTCAATTTTATTTCAAATATTCAAATGCCATCAATGCCCATGCTTTTTTGCTTATCCCTTGAACTTTCACGTTATGATTCGATCGAACTCGATGATCCGGGTCCCATAAAGTCGAAGGATTGACGAGACTTCACTTTGCACATTGGAATGAAAGGGTTGAGAATCGAGTGTACTGACTGAGTGCAGTTCAAAGCTTGCAAAACCTATACGGATCTCAAAGAGACACTTTTCTGACTCTTCTGACGTTGTCGTGGACAATCCGAGCTTTTCACATTCGACGCACGAAGCAGAATGATGCTTCCGCATCATTGCTGAGAGAGATTCAGAGACAGGGATGGGGAGAAAGAGAGAGGGAGAAAGAGGGGGAGGGGGAGCGATAACACAAAGGGGGTGCGAGCTAAATTGCTGTACTTCAAGTTCAAAGGCAGCTGCTTCAGAAATTGCATGAAAACTATATTTATTCCTCACAGTATCGCAGCCCTGAATGTTAACTCCGACAATTTTATTCCCCAATTTTTCAACCCGTCTCGAAATAAAATTCGAACTTTCCTTTGCCTCGGTGCGTGTCTGAAAGCTCAACAGTCGCAATGCACTCGACAACGCAGATGCCAAAATTCTGTATCAATCGATATCCGTGCATCAAAGTAGCGATCGAAAAATAGATGTTGCAGCTAATTGTGGAAAGCTTCGTTAGATAAACACGATATTTTTTCAGCGTTTACTCCCATTGCCATTATTGCTTGCATGGGCCCGGGGGAAGTCCCTAGCCAAGCAGCGCAGGCCAGGGCCGTTACTCGGATGGGTGACCGTTTGGCTGGCACTAGGCAGCAGGCGTTTTTAACGGGTTTTACCAGTGTGAACGCTGAACATTTGGGTGACTTACGGGAAGTTTTTTGAAAAAACGTACTCAATTAAGGGGAGATATACACCTAGGAGCCGGAAAAAAGTTAATTTTTGTGAATTTTTTCAAGGAAAACTATTTGAAATTTCGGATTGGGGTTTTAATTATCTAGAACTATATACATTCAAAAACATGTTTAATTTTCATTATTTAAAAATATCAAAAATATACAAGAATATTGTATGATCCTTGGAGCGTCGTAAAGAAATCTGCGTATACGGTACCCACTGGCGTTTCTTCAAAAATCATCTGAAAAAAAAAACCAAAAAGATTATTAAATTAGATACGATAATCTAGTACTTGTCATAGCCGATTTTGAAAATATCGATTTATGACAAAATGGCGGACGTTTGAACATAAATAGTGTTTTCTGCGCCAAAAATTAGTTATTATGTTGCCTATAAAACAAAAACTAAGTAACGGAAAAAAAATCCTATGACAAGTACTAGATAATGGTGTATAGAATAACCACAAAAAACCTCAAGGCAATCGGTTCATTGGTTCTCGAGAAATTTTGGGTACCGATTTGAAAAACGTTGTTTTTAGAAAAACGCGTTTGAAAATTTGGGAATGAATAAATCATGAAATTTGTCAACTTACATGGAATTATCGATACCAGGCCCATAGTGTAGGTCTTCTACGGTCGACCGAATTTTCATAGCTTCTAAATCCTCGACCTCGACCATCTAGGTGTATATCTCCCCTTAAATGTTTCGGAAAATTGAGAGTATATTTGGCTATATTTGACCTACATTACAGAATTTTTTCATAGCGATTTATGCGCTGCCTTCGGAGGCGCTAAAAAAAAGTTCCTCCACTGCTGACACGATTCCGACCGATTGAGTAGCTGAAACCGAAAAAGGAAAAAAATGTCGTTAAACTGGAAGATATTTCCTGTACAATGACGTAGGATGTTCGAAAAATTCCCAAATCTAACAAAATGGCGTAGTTATGAAAAAAACGTCTGTTTTCTTGCCTATAAAATGGTCGTTTTTTTCAATGCCAAATCGTCGATTAAAATCCAATCAAAAATATCCTACGTCATTGTAGAGTAAATATATTCAAGAGTACTCAGTTCAAATTTCAAGTCAATCGGACAATTGCTCTTTGAGTTACAATGTCAGCAAATTTGAAAAATGTCATTTCGAGAAAAACGCGTTTAAAGATTCAACTATCGATTTTTGCAAGATAAAATGATTAGAGATACAGCCTTGAAATTTTGACATCATATTCTCTAAAGTATAAACTGTCGAAAAAGGCAAAAAAAAGCGATTCTTTGAAAGTGTCATACTGAAAATGATGCCGCCTGTATTGGCACAGGTTTTCGACAGTTGCCCTGTGCCCTCGTGGCAAGTGCACTGGCGGATTGAGAAAGAGTGGAAATGGGCAACACTCCAGGAGGTTCTGAAAGGAACTGGAAATAGAGAAACCTTGCCAGGTCGTACGAAGAAGCTTAAAAAGAATCTAATCGCACGTCAGGCTAATTAAAAGCTCTCTGCACATCATGGATTGCATCGAACGGCTGTTATCGGAGCGGATTCGGTGTGGACAACGCCATCCTCCCGATAAACCTCAGTTAAAATTTACGCCATGAAATTGCCTGCGCAAACGTTCGTATCGCCCATTGCGCCAACGAGTTTCAGCCCCGAAATGTTCCATTTCTGTGAACGAGGACGATTATTATCCCGTATTATACGTTGAAATTTTCTCTCTAGGGAATAGGAAATTCGGAGCTTTTACGTTGGACCAATGAGGTGTTTTCCTCTGCGAGCGCTCGTGGCTTGGCGCGAAAACACCGAGGGAGACACGATCGATCTGACCTAACCCGGAAGAGATGGAACGAGAAAAAAAATACATCACAGCGCAATAATCGTAAAAGCAAAATGAAAAACACTGTGCGTACGTTTCAGGTTTTTAATGGAAAATAAAGTAATTCGGGGACTCCAGCGGAAGGCGGTGATGTCGAGCTGTCCTTCGAACCTGCAACCCTTTTTTATTTTTTTCAATAAAAAGGTTATGCTGATTATTTTTTGCACTTTTTGCATTCGCGTGGAATATATATATATATATATATATATATATATATATATATATATAAGACCTGACATTTAAATGTATTAATAAAACGTATTATTCATTTGATAAGTACGATATTTTAATATTAATATAAGGATAGGGACACATTCAGATTCCTCTGTTCGACCGCGTGTCATCGGAGTCTCAATCAACTTCTGTGACAGCCAAACATTCGGAAGTTGCACCTATGACGTCAGCAGTACTTCCTACAGCGCGCCCGTGCCTGATTTAGCTCATTTGTTGCACTGATTAAATTCCGATCTATCAGCTTTAAATCGTATGTTTGATAATTTTTTTCTCTATCACGGGGGGCGCAAATAAAGTTTTTCGGCAGTGTTCCGTATTCGGAATTTTATAAACTTCACTCTCCTGCATGCAAAATGGAATTTTTATTTTTTTCCAGAATACGCTATTTTCTCTGGCAAATACTATTCATGACAACAATACGATATATTTTTTTCAAAGAGAGCTTGAAAAACCATTGAAAATCATATTTTTTTCAGTCGCAAAATCACCGCGCAAGACCCTTTAAAAACACATGGCCACCTTATAAAAGTCACCCTGTATATATATATATATATATATATACATGCGCATTTTTATCTATGGAATGTAGATTTATGAAATAAAGATTTTCATTTGTGCCAAAATGTTCTACCTAATCAAAGATTAACTCATAAAGACTGATCGTTTGATAATAAGTACAAAGTTAAAACAATAAACGTTTTGTTTTATTTTCTATCAAAATAGTCCCCTAGTATCAAATATAAGGAAAATTGGGCTTGAGCTCTTTCTCGGATATCCGATTATAGGCAACTTTTTTGACAAGCATGATTTCTGTCACTTTTGTAAAACACAATATAACTCAAAATATTCAAATGTAATATGTAAAATAATTATTAGCATCTTGTTGCATATGACATGTAGATCATATCGTAACATTTTAAGGTCTTAGCAGTTTTTTGCTCGTTTTTTTTTAATTTCAACCAAAAGTATCCGATATTTGGTGCCTCTCCCCTATATAGAGTATATTTTCGATCGCTTATATGTAATTTTGGTTTTCAACACATTTGGCTGTTTGAGGACTGCCCATGAAGTCGATGTCTGTAAAATCGACTTGAGGTTTATCCCCGCGGTAGCTCGATCGATATTGCGAAAGTGATTCTAAATCGAGCCACGAAATTCGGTTAATGGAAAATACATGCTGGGAATGAGATTGAAAATAATTTATTCACAAAAAAATGATTTCGCCGAAATATAATATGTTAGGTGGCGAAATTGTAAAGTTAAAAAAGCATGTTCAACGTACATTTCATTTCTGGGCCCAAAATGGATTTACGAGACAGGAAGCCGCGTGCTGAACCACCTTCTCACCAAGATCCACTTTCTTTTTTATTTGCTCGCTCGCGCTGGTGAATTACGCTCTCAGGACAGAATGAGAGTACAGTGACAGAGATTGTGTGTGCGCAGGGGGTAGCGAGAGCCCGGGGGGGGGGGGGGGGGGGGAGAAAGTAAATGGTGTAACAGGGCTAAGCTGGTTTATTTACCTGGTCGTGGGAAAGTGGGTACTTAAATTTTAAGCTTTCGACTGGCAGTGAGATTCAATTACCGTTTTACGTGCCGTAGAGAACATTAAAGTAGCACTACCAGGCTTCCCCTGCTCTTCGTTCCCTCTTACATACACGTGTGTGCACGCAGGCTTTAAACGCTTAGCCCTTCGTCCCCGTGGAAAATTCAGTCTTCAAGTGAATTCGGCTCAATCCAGAAGTGCGAATAAATTTTCGTCAGGACGCTGGTTAGTGTGCGGCTCCGAAGATTTTTCATGTTAAGCAGCGTTGGCCCGGGCCAACACTAGGATGGGTGACCGCTCAGCCGCGCACTACCTTGCGCGCCGACTATCGAGTGGGACGCAGTTTTTCCCGGCTTCCTATGGTGAACGCAACTGAAGTTATCCCCAGTTTCCCTGTGCCCTCGTGCGAATGCGATACGGTGGAAACGAGCAGCTTTGGACGTCATCGCTATGTGGGCGTCGTTGGGGAACGGGAAAAAGCGAATGGACGACACGGGAGAGGTGAGAGTGAAGAGCATGGGGTCGTAAAAGGCCGCAAAGGCATACGAGGGAACGTTGGCGATAAAAATAAAAACCAAAATTGCTTCGATGTAATGATAATTGAAGGAATAATGGAGAACATCATCACAAGTCGAACCTACCACCCACGTTATATACAGTTATGTATAAGGGGTATAAGGGGTTATGTACAGTTAAAATTTGCGAAAAATCGATAAAATTTTTTATTTTTTTCGCAATGTACATATATTTAACTACAGACAGAAAATGTCTTGTCAATCCGGCGAATATTCTCGAAGTTACACGCTCATTTGTAACGAGGTGTCAGAGCATTCAAAAGTTTTTTTGAAACTTTAAACGCGTTTTTCTCAAAACTGTGTTTTTAAAGTCGGTGAGCAAGATTTCTCGGAAACGGCTGAACCAGGGTGAGATCAGTCTCAAATATTAACACAATCTTTTCAAGTATATTTTTTAGTAATTAATCGAAGGTTTTTTCTCACCGATAAATATTTTCCATTTTATAAACAATTTAAGGCCAAAATTTTCGTCAAAAATCTTTTTTTTTTGAGAAGTCCCCATCTTGTCAAAAATTATTATTTTGCTTATTCCTTCGATCAATTACAAGATAATCCATCATATTAACGAAATATTTTTGGTTTTTTTTTCATTTTAGATGATCCAGTCCAGAGATATCGTGCTCACCCCAAGATGCCTTTTTTTAGAGGTGATCCCGAAGATCAGCTATAGCAGCTTTCAAAATAATTATTTTTACAAATGAAAAATGTTAAAATACAGTTAAAAGTTAGCACAATATGTGTACAAATTTTTACGTTAATAGATTTAAAGGTCTTCTCAAGAAAAATTCTTGAAAAATAGATCTTTTTGGGCCTCCTGACTGTACATAAGCCCTTAAATTACCTCCGGCGATGCAAACTGTCCAAATAGCGCAATGAGCCTTTTTTCATTCAGTTCGGCCCTTTAAGCGTAGCTTTACAATTATTGCTCTTTCGAAGCTGCAACGGTATAGGTGAACTTTAATCGGGTTCGCAAGGTGCTCCGAACTTTCGTATCGTCGGTGAACTTTGAAGTAATTACGATTTATCGAATAAGGAGGGTGAGAGGAAAGGGGGTCGATCTCAGCCCGGAAGTCCGAGCTTCAAATTCTATTCTTCCCCATCCCTGTTAGATCCGACAAGCAATGCTCCGCGAACCAGGAAGAGCAACAGTACCAAAAGCTCCTTGGGGGTGTGTTGGCTCGCACGCGAGGTCCCCACGGACCAAAATGGCTACGACGACTAGAACCAAGCCACATTCAAATTCAAATGACATTCAAATTATAGGTCTTAACGGTTCCCATTATGCGAGAAACCCCTGCGACAATGGCATTGTCGTCGACTACGTCGTCGTCGTCCTCCTCCTCGTCGTAGGCGTAGGGCGCGAGCTGAGAGACCAAGTTTCAACTTTCCATCTCGCGTATTCGGGTCACATACTTTTTCAGGCATAAAAAGCTCCGATTCGACGACTTGGTGCCCAACCATTTTTTGCTCCCTCTATCCCCCACGTCACTATCGTATATTGCGGTTTTTCTTTTCCTCTATTTTTCCTTTTTGTTCTTCGGGGTCCTTGCATGGCGAATTTTATATCCACCCAGTTATGCCTACGAGCAGACAATACACGATTTTCAGGTCGTAAGTTTCATTTCAGACTGAGAAAAAAAACCAATGGAATCAAAAAAAAATATTGGTTGATCCAAAGAAATGTGCTGCTGCGGAGTACCACCGATATATGAGATTGTTACAATACTATAAAATATTGGAAAATGTGAATGATTTAAGGCGTTACCCCCACTTGTAGCGCAAAAAAAGGCCTTTTTCATGAATTTTTTTGAAGAAAACTACTAAACTTTTTTAATCGATCAATATACCATCTTAAAGAACACATCTTGAAGAACTTTCGGTAATTTTTTTATTGAAAAATATTACATTGTTTAGTGGCAAATGGCCGTCAATGAAATAATGTTTTTATATACACGGTTTGCGGTGACCAACATTGCGGCGAAGTGGATCATCTGAAAAAAAAAATGCGGATGGATTTAGTCAAACATAAGTATAAACTAGTCTTTAATCGAAGGATTTTAAAAAAATATTCATTTTTCACAAAATGGCGGACAGTCAAAGTTAATGGTTCGATTTTAACGAAAAAAAACGGCCGTTTTTTGGCTATAAAACGGCCATTTTTTTCGAAAAAAAAATCGAACGATTAAAGACTACATTTTTATGTATTAAATAAGCCTGCAAAATTTCAAGAAGATCGGTTCATTAGTGTTCGAGTAATCTTGGTCACCGACTTCAGAAATGCCATTTTGAGAAAAACGCGTTTAAAAATCTCTTTCAACGCTCTTTCAACGCGGATTCTTCTCTTTCAACGCTCATATCTCAGTCAATTTTGTTCGGATCGCCTTGAAATTTTCAGGACATATTCTCAGACACTTATACTTCAAAAAAATGCAATAAAAAAAATCGATTTTTTCAAAATCGCAAGTGGGGGTAACCCCTTAAAGAACATATTTTATTTGAAAAAGTTCTTCTGTTTTCTGAATATCTACATTATCCTTCAAATAAAATTATATTCTATTGAAATCATTCTATATACAATCCGTAGATGTATGGATGAAATAATTAAGCGGTTGCTAGAACATTTTTTATTTCGTACGAAAATATAATCAATAGAATTAATTATTTCTTTACTGCATCGAAACGAATATGCCATGGGACGTAGGTTTTTCAATTTGTTTTAAATCTTAAATAAAAAGTGAACATTAGAATGATCATCCACGATAATGGTGGAGAGAAAATCAGATGTCCAATGGAATATCCATGGAGAGAATATCAGATATTCAACTGATAAGAACAGATACTACACTTTGATCTTAGCCACAGGCCAAGAAGCGATACTCTTTAGAGTTGCTCCGGTGTTTAAGTAGATTTTTTGTTCGCGCTTCGCTTACGAGAAACGAGTATGCGTGCGGCTTCTAGCGGTTACTCCGAGAACTACGGGTTTCCTCACACCTATAATTTCTGTGGCGCTCGGCCATTAATAGGTTGAATTTTTTCAACCAAATGTGCAGGAAACAAATTTCATTTTCGCATAATTTTTCAACCAATTTGGACATTTGCTTAATATTTTTCAATAAAAATAAAATATTAATATTTTAACGAATAACGTACTTGGAAATCAATATCGGATATGGTGAAAAAATGAACAACATATTTACTCAATAGAAAGTTTATCTGAATCAAACGAGCGAATTCAATTTTTCTTGTGTACTCCAATCAACAATATTCATGTTATGAATCGAAACGCTTTTTGTTCGCTGCAGCAAATGCATTCAAAACTATATAATTTGTTCGCGATAATTTTTTAGATAGTTTCAATAATATATTGTTCTCAGCTAATAATATATCTTTTGAATAAGAAAAATCTTTTCATTTTATCGTGTTATTAAAGTCAATAGCGTATTGTTTGGACTAATAAATCCGATTATTTACAAAAACAATTTTACAATTAAATCAACGAAATTTAATTAAAAAAACACCAATGATATTGGATCAATGATTTTTTTCTCAGTGAATAGATGAGCTCCGGGTATACAGTCGCCTCGGAAAGGTTCTTACTGAACTTTATCAAATAGCAGGCAGCTGCTGTACGCGGACTCGAATGGCGGTTGATTTTTTGTTTGTTTGGTGTAACAAGTCCACGGATTTTAATTATACGCGGTTGAAACTCCATTGAGAAAAGGATCCGCTCCACTTTCATGGGTCGTTACATAATTTACCTGCGGGCGTGACCTACTGACGTTGCAAATGTCTTTTCACGATTGAAGATTCACGCTGCGCTTGGGCTGCATTGAATCACGAGCTTAGCACCACCGGCACTCGATTACCAATTCATATTTGGGCTTAGGCCCTTGAGGGCTTTTAACGATTCAAATAAACTTCTCATATTCCCCGAAGAATATGAATTTTCACACTAAAATTAATTTACCCGATAAAATAGAATCTTGGCCGTATATACCTTTGGGTGGCCGGAAACCGAGGCTTCTCCGGGATAAAAAAAATAATAATATAATATATATTAAGGGGCTATACCAGTGTGACACTTCCAAAAAATCGATTTTTTTTGCCTTTGCGACAGTTTATACTTTCAAGAATATCCTGTAAGAATTTCAAGGTCGTATTTCTAATCATTTTATCTTCCAAAAATTGATAGTTCAATCGTTAAACGCGTTTTTCTCGAAATGAGATTTTTCAAATTTGCTGACATTGTAACTCAAAGAGCAATTATCCGATTGACTTGAAATTTGAATTGAGTACTCTTGAATATATTGACTCTACAATGGAGTAGGATATTTTTGATTGGATGAAAATTGACGATTTGGCACTGAAAAAAACGACTATTTTATAGGCAAGAAAACAGACTTTTTTCCTTTTTCGGTTTCAGCTACTCAATCGGCCGGAATCATGTCAGCAGTGAAGGAACTTTTTCTTTTGCGCCTCCGAAGGTAGTGCATAAGTTGCTTGGATCTCGATATTTTTCGATGAAAAAATTATGTAATATAGGTCAAATGTAGCCAAATAATTCTTAATTTTGCGAAACATTTAATTGCGTACTTTTCTTTAAAAAAATTTCCGAAAATCACTCCAATTTTCAGCCTTCACACTGGTATAGCCCCTTAAATATCTGTAAGTACGCAAATCAATTTTTCATTAAAAAAAAAAAAATACAAATCGCGGCTTAGTGGCTGGTAAAAAGAGAACGCCTTTTTTGGGATTTAAAAAAATAATAATAAAGCAATCATAATGAGGTTTAGAGCGTTTTTCCCAAAACTGTACTTTTCTAATTGGTTTCCATGATATCTCAAAAACGATTGAACGGGTTTCGCTCAAATTTTTATAGTCTAGTCGACACATCTATAGTTCTCAGCCGAACTATAATATTTCTGATATCTGCCATACTTTTTAAGCTAAAAAAGTTGAAAAAAAAAATGACCAAACTTGGAACTTAACTTTTAAAACGGTGCACAAAAAATCAATTTTCGATATTCTTACTTCCCTCTAGTTCCGGCGATAGCCTCAGGTCTACGAATTGAAATGCCGTTTGATTTTTTTTTCAGATGATCAAAACCTCCGGAATCATGACAACCATCAACCAACTTTTTTCACACACTAGTGTCTTCCGAACGGCGTACAGTCGATTCAACTCGTTATTTTAGTTCGATGATATTCTACAAAATTCTGGGACTGTAAAAATGATAATTAATGGGTGGCAAAAATTCACAGTCTGTTTTAATGGTTCATAAAACAAAATCCTAAAAAAGCAAAAAAAATTGCTGTCACACGGGATGACGTCCTTCAAATAAGAAAGAGCGAGACCTCAATGTGAAAGACTCGTTTACAAATTTCCCACGAACTCACCATTTTCCGGTGTCGCGAATCCCTATTTTTCCAAAATTATGGATAAGACAGGAAAAACTCGCCACGGGGGTCGAGAAGATAGGCGAGGGAAAAAAGTTTGTCAGATTTTCTTTGTTCAGGCCGAGGAAGATATCCTTTCTTGCGTCGTCCTTTCTTTCCTTTCTTGTTTCCGTATTTCTGCCTCTTCACTGAAGCCGAGATTTATGACCTCCTTGGGCTCGCGCGTATAACGCGAAGAAAAAAAAAAGAAACCCGAATTCCTTGGTCTTCTTGCCGACGGGGTGTAGACCGAGGGGCGCTCGCGAGAGCAACGGGGTAGCAAAAGACCGCCATGTTTTCTTCGCTCTGGACGAAAACAAAAGTATCCCCAGTAGTGGTGGTCCTGCTTCTGCTTTTCCGAGTCATGGACCACTACCATTGTACGCGCTGAAGATGCAATTTGTCGGTGTGTACAGGGTGGCACGGAACTACCGGCCGAACAATTAAGAGCAAGTGGATTGTAAATTAAGGGCAGAAAATACCTTTAGGCAAGAAAAAAATAGCTGATTTTTGTGATTTTTTTTTTAAATATTTTTTCACTATTCTTGTGACTTTGTATATTTAATACAAATAATATGAACCAAGAAAACGTGAGAAGTGTTGAAAATCGATTAAATGGTCGCTTCGAAACAAAAAGATTGAATCTTCCGATGAAGAGGCTACATTTTACAATCCAAAAATTCTTTTTTGATTTTTCAAAAATGTTCAGTGTCATGTTTCAGATAATAAGGTTAGAAAGATTTATACAAAATTTCATCAGAATCGGTCGATTAGTTTTTATACTATACGTTACCTTGCCGCCGCCATTTTTAAAGATTAATAAAAAAACTACGATGTAACAGCCAAAAGTAGTTTATTATTAGTTCAACTTTTGGCTGTTACATCGTACTTTTTTAAATTAATCTTTAAAAATGGCGGAGGCAAGGCTTTCTAAACTGCATTTTCAAAACTAGCGTGACGAATAGCTAAAAGACTAATAGACCGACTCTGATGAAATTTGGTATATATCTTTCTAACCTTAGTGTCCAAAACATGGCCCTAAATGTTTATGAAAATTACAAAGTTTTTTGGATTACAAAATTTAGCCTTTTTTTCGGAAGATTCAATCTTTTTGTTTCCAAGCGTGCCATTTCATCGATTTTCAACATTTCTCAATTTTTCTTGGTTCATATTCTGCGTATAAGTGTTGATTAAAGAATGATCTTCGGTGGTTTTTTTTAGATTAATCGCGCCGACGTTACGTGTCACGCCGTCTGACGCCATCCGCCGCGACCCGTTTAGAAGACCGTGGTAGGTATAACTCCGCCATTTTTAAAGACTAATACATTTTAAAAATACCATGCAACAGCCGAAAGTAGTAATAAAACATACCCAACGTCTCAAAAATGGTGAAGAAATCTTTCTTCAAAAAAAAAATCATGAAAATCAACCATTTTTTTCTGGCCTAAGAGTATCGAGTTTAGGGCTCCACCTTAAGGTATTTCTTTCGCAGAGGGCTCCGGAAGGTAAATTACAGTGGCGCTTGATAAAAATAAGTCACAATCAATTGTGACCCAATGATAAATTGGAACAAAAAATTTCGCCCAAATTTTGTAGATATAGGCATTTTTACATTTTCCCTGAAAAGTCGCGATCACGAACATTTTTCTCCTGGTCTCATTTTTCGAGATTTTATCATTAATATTTTCTTTTAATATTCGATGAGCCCCTGTTTTTATTGTTGTTACGGAATATTTCGAATTTTTCATACACGTTGAGCAGCTTATATCAGGCATGTAGAGTTATTTAGTGTATAAATTATTAGATAGAAATGTGGCCAGCTCGTCATCTCCATAAAGTGCCGCACAAATGAGACGATTTTTAGACTCGTAATTTTTTCGTTTAAAGTTCAGTATCTTGGCTTAAAATTTAACCAGTATACTGGGATGCATTTTTACTTGATTATAGACGAAAATCAGTTAATTGTTAAATATTCGGGAATTTTTTTCGGAATTCAATGAAAAAATCGAAAAATGAACGTGGAAAAATGGTTTTTGGATCATAATCATCGTTAATGGACAACGAAAATATTTCACACCTATAGTCTGTGTCTGTGGCGCGATTCCTGGCCGCTGCGAAATTCTTAAGTTATGAGAAATAATTCCGTTCACTTTTTTCGTCGTTCAAGGGAAGACATTTAAATTTCGATAAAAAAAAAAAAATCGACGTTGACGAATTATTTTTGGACTTCTTTGGGTCTTCGATGATTAACGACGAAAAACTTTTCCGCACGACCGTACTGTGAGGCGCTCGAGCGGATCACCACCAACGAATTAGTATCTGATTAATTATCGAACGGAGATAAAAATGAAAGAGGATTTTTCTGGTGAGAATTTTATTACTCACTTGCTTACTCTTCGACGTGCTATCGGTACTTCTGGGACACCCTGTATATACCCGAGCGCACGTACGTGGCGCCGAGTCACAAATTTATAATGTCCGAAGAGTCTGCACCAGAGATTTGCTATATCTCGTTTTTCGTGCTTCTTCGTACTTTCCTGTGCGCACACTTACTTCGTATTTTGACGTGTCTTATGCACTTTCGCGAAAATACCGAAAATCTCCTACCGCAAGAAGAGAAAAATAGCCAGATCTCACAGAATCGAACGCCGCGATGTTTCGGTTCTTCGAAGATAAGCAACTAAATGTCTATCCAGTTTACTTTTCATTTTAACTGATTAAAAGTTTCGCGGACATGCGTTTTTTGAATTTTCGACTTGTTAGCACACAAACTTACAATTTATTTGTGACTGGCGCAATAAAAAGCGTCTAGAATTTTGATATTATTCTTTAAGGGGTTAGGCTATTCTAGAGGCCGAAAAAATAGGCTTTTTGGGGATTTTTTTTTCAGAAAAACTACAAAATAAATCGAGATTTCAAAAAAGGGCGTTCATCCTACATATCAGTGACTGTATACAATAATTTTTTTGAAGCGATTAATTTCAAAATGGCGGCTGTGCAGCGTTTATCTCAAAATTGCATTTTTTAAGTTGGCCGGAAACATAACTCAGACAATTTTCAACCGATTCACTGGAAATGTTGAAAATATCTTGAAAAATACATTGTCTATGGAAGTAAGTAGGATTTTCTTTATATTGCATAATTCATTTGTTATTAACAATTATCTGACGAATTTTAAGGCAAATTTTTCACTTTCCAAAAATTTCTGTAGTTTTTCTATAAAAAAATCCCCGGAAAGCCTATTTTTTCGGCCTCTAGAGTGGCCTTAACACATTTCTCCAATTTTGTCTCAAGGAGTCTCACTTTAGACGCTAAAAAGGCTATTTTCATGATTTTTTTTGATAGGTTTATATTATAGATATTGATATAAAAGCTGTTAAGCACTTAATAAATACACTTTCAAAATACATTTAAAAAAAAAATTATTTATTTAAGTCACTATTTATAGACGAAAATGGTAGTTCAAAAAATGGCCTAAAAAAATTGTAGGTCTGGGCTGTTGATGAAATCTCGAAGATGGATCATGCGAAACAAAAAAATCAAACGGTTTTAGATTCAGTATGTTAATGGCTATAGCGCATATCATACGATTTTTGATATATGCAAAAATAACAAAATGGCGGACATTTTTCGGAAAAAAAACGTTTTTTCACCGTTTTTGGCAAAAAAAATAGTAAATATGGAAATTTGAAAAAATTCTTGATATGCGCGATAGCTATAGTTGTAAAGAATATGTGGTTAAAATTTCATACGGATCGGTTCAGTAGTTTCGAAGATTCTATCAACAAGCCGTCGAAAAACCTTGTTCCGAGAAAACAGCGTTTAAAGTTTGTTTGGGCTACATAAGTACATACATTTCCAAAAAAAATGTATTTCGAGAGTGTATTTATTAAGTGTAACAACTTTCATATCAATATCTATAATATAAACCTACCAGAAAAAAATAATGAAAATAGCCTTTTCTTAGCGCCGAAAGTGAGAAGACTCCTCAACAAAATAAAGAAATAAAATATTTTTGTGGCAGAACAAGCTGGGCAAATTATCCAAACGTTTTTTAGGATTATCATAAAGTACAATCTACAAGTTAAAACTGCGGAAAAAGATTTCGAATCATATTTCAAATAAAATAAAATAAAATAAAATAAAATTGAATTGCAAGAAGCAAATAAAACAAGGTAAAAATAAAAGCTTGGAAAAACAAAACGAACCATTTAATGATTTTTCGTAACGCTATAAAAAGCAGAGATGCTTGTTCGCAAATTATTCAACACAAGGCAAAACGGTCCAACAAAAAAAGCAAACTGTGCGTTTGCATCTCGTTTTTTAATTTTCAATTGAAGACATGAAATTCCATTTTATTTGTCAAGGATCCAATAAAAAAAAAGTGTACAGATCTTTCATAAAATCAATTTTTCTTTGAGAAATTTCTCAACTTTTGTCTTAACAAAATAAATAAATACAATATTTTTTTGGCAGAAGAAGCTGGGAAAGAGACCCAAACGTTTTTTTTTAGGAATATGATGAAGTAGAGCTCTACAAATTAAAATTTCGAAAAAACATTTCGAATCACACTTGAAATAGAAGAAAATGAAAATAAAATAAAATTGAAGGAGAAGAAAAAACCAAAACAAAATTAAAATAAAAACAAATTCTCATAAGAAACAAAGTAAACAATTGAATCATATTTCGTAACGATATAAAGAGCAGAGATGCTTGTTCGCAAGTTATTAGACCCAATACAAGACGACCCGTTAAAAAAAACTAGCAAACTTTGTGCATTTCATTTGGTTTCCCGCATTATGCGCGTCTTCGATTTTCACGCGGATAAAAAAGTCCTGGCCGGGATATTTCAACGTTCGAACTTTTCGACGGTTATTCCCCCCATTTCGGGAGTCTTCGCACCCACGTGTGTGGCAAGGAAAAACGGCATTTTCGGTCGTTTCGACGATGAGAAAACTTTTTCATTGCAAAAGTGAATTCCCCGTGTGCGATCTGGGGGAAAGAGACAAATCCGTGAATAACGTTATGGCAAATCTCCCGCTAAAGGAAGCTACTGATGTCTACGTCGGTAGGAACCGGGAAAAATAATTTATTCGTGACTTTTCAATTTTTCATGCCGTCAATTTTTTCGTTATCGTTCTTCCACTAGTCACACTTTGAAAAAAAAAAGAACGATTATACTTGAGGACCAAGCGAACGAAGCCAGAATTGTCCACACTGCCTTAACATTTTTTTTTATGTTTCAAGCTCACCTTTATTGGCCCCCGAAATATTTTCAATCAAATCCGGCTCTAAATACCTCAACATTTGTTTAAAAAACTGCCTTTCCGCTTGAAAAAGACAGTTTGTCGACAGGAAAAAAAATTGACGTCGTGTGGACGAGTCTGGTTTTGTTCGCCTGCTTCTCACTTCTGACAGCTTCGTTGTATGGCGGCCCAGAGGTATGAAAGCAAAAAAACAACTTTGCAGCTAGGTCTCGTATTTTCTACACGTTCGAAAAAAAAGACCTTTAACGAATGTTTCATTAATGTTTCATGCTTTTTGTTTCTCTCTCGCCGGGATTTCTTCTTTTTTTCCCACCCTCCCACGCTCTCGGGATTCCAACTTTTTCTACTTCTTTCTTCTACATTTGAGTATAGCACGAGAGCAGTCTCGCGTACAATACATGGAATTCTGATAATTGGAAAGGTGTTCACGCCAATAGTCGAAGAGAAAGAAAAACGTGATCACCGAGAAGAAAAAGAAAACTTCGTTAAACCAAGAAGAGGTATCATGATTGGAGAGAGAGAGAGAGAGAGAGAGAGAGAAACGAAGCAAATAGATGGCTTTCGATCGACAATTAGAACAAGCCTGAATTGAGTCAAGCATGAATTTCCACAGGATCTCCCCGATGAGGCTGTTTAATTATAGTACAGTATCGAAATCCACAAGGCTGGAATGCAACAAAAAAATCTTTTTCGATTTACATTTTTTAATAACTTCCAATTTCTTTTTCATGCCCATTTCGTTTGTGCATTCCCAAAAAGCGTTGAAAAAAAGTTCAAAGAATTCGCGTAGCTTAGAGCACCTAAAGAATATTGCGTAATCTTCAGGGCTTTGACAATTTAAAAAAAAGTGGCCAAAAGGGGCCATATTTCTCATTTTTATTTTTACACCATTTCAAGTGTCTGTCCGATGGACAACTTTCCGCCGAGTACGAATATCACGGAGTTTTTGTTCGGAGTTCAAAATTACGCCGGCTAAATGCGGAAAACGTGGGTTCACACACATTTCTTACAATTATTGATAAAAATTGAATTTTAGAGGCATTATTCTCTATTTTCTATTTATGGGTTAAAACTACGTCGATTGGAGTTATAAATAAAAATTTAAAATCAACATTTTTTCCCTATTTTGGTAATAGCATTTTTCCCTATTTTCCCTATTTAAGTAATTTTCATTTTTGTATTTTCATACATTGGAAATCTTAAGATTTTTTTTCAAAATTTTTATTTAAACCTCCCAATTTTAAATATGCAAAAATGGTTATTTTCCGTTTTTGTATTTTTTAACCTTCCAAAGTTGAAAATACAAAAATTATTCTTCCTTATTTTTCCAATTTTTAACCTTCTGAAGTCTCAAAATACAGGAACAATTAGTTTTTAGCCCCTCGATCCCAAATAAAAAATTCGATATCTCAATTAGGAAAAAATCAGACCAATCATTTTTCCAAAAATATAGTGTCATTTTGACGTGATAGGACCAAGAATAAATGTCCTATTGAGGACATGTTGAGGCAATCATCGAACCCGGATGACCTGAGTTTTATTACATTTCCAAAAAATAAAAACACTCCGAATGGCTGAACTCGATTGGACGGTCCCATACGAAAATCCATAAAAATTTCGTCCGCTTTATTGGTCGCTCGGTCGATCCGGAAGATTTATTATGCAGGGCCATTAAATCGTACGACAGATCCAGCTTTTCGGCACTTTTTTTTGTGTCATACACACCTGTTGGTGAAGCTCCAAAAAAATACTAAAAAGTGGCAATGGAATGTACGTAGATGACACGTACAATATCTCGCACAAGACTCTGCACAACAACAAATTCCACCGCGCAGTAGTTAAGATGCAAAAGCAGAAACAAACGCTGTTCCATGAAGTGAAAAACACTTTTTTTTTAATGAGCAATTCATCAAAGACTTGTCGCGTGCCCCGAGTAACTTTATGTTTTCCATTTATAACGATAGTATTTTAAAACTTAAGAGGTACTCCGTTCAGCCAAAAAAATCCCTGATAGCATGAAAATGCATTTGCCACCGCGTCAAGACGTAAACGCTACTTTTTGATTTATCCTTCGTACTTACCCGTGCATATATTAAAAAAAGTTATTACGATCGACGCAGTTTTCTTTCTCTATTGTTATTTTAAGGGATCATCCCACTTTATCAATTTAATAAAATCGATCTTTTTGTGGATTTCGAAAATAGACCCTATTTCGAACAAGACGACAGCCAAAAAAAGTTTTTTCACTCAATGGTCACTCATTTATTTTCCTGTTGGATTTGAAACTTCGGTGCTCATTCTTTTCGTTATCATTCGCTTTTTGAAACTCCGTTTGATTCATTGACCTCTGATAATTGTTCGATTTTTGGCAGATATTCAAAGCCGGACCCTCGATTGTTGCCAATTTTTCTATACATGTCCCTCTGCCTCTTTTTAATATATTTTTCAAGTGCCCTTTCCGGGAGAATAAATTAAATTATTGGTATGAATCCCCCAGCAGTCTCTACGTCTACCAACATCCGTTTTTTATACCCCCGTAAATCTCCTGAGCTCAAATAGAACCACCGCTGCGGTTCTTCAAAATTTCGGGATTTTGGATTCCGGAAAATTGGCTGGCAGGGTCGAAAATTTTTTTTTTTAACTCTTTCACCATTTTAATGGTCTATCTGATGGAAAATTTTACGCCGATTGCAAATATCACAGAGTTTATAACGAGAGCTCAGAATAACGTTGGCTGAATGTGAAAAGTGCGTTTCACACCCTTTTTACGACTTTTCATAAAAATAAATGGTTTTGATAGCAACAAATGGTGAATTCGTATTCAAATGGCAAAAATACATGTGTATGGGCTTATAAAAAAAAAAAAATACCAAAAATCCAAATATTTTTCGCCTCTTGGTTGAAAAAAATTGCACTCGATCGTCGTTTATTCCTTTACCATTCCAATTGGAAACACCGCTTTGGGCGCATTCTCTTCGCAACGCTTTGCTCTAAAAGCCGTCGCTTGATCAGTCCAGCTACGATTGTTTTTCGATTTTTGGCGGAATTTCCGTCGTACCCATTTGGCTCTTTTTTGGCCACTTGACTAGTGCACTTTTTGGGAAAACTGATCGAGCTATCGGGATGAACCAAGCGGCATTCTCCAGTTGTAAGCTTCAGTCGCCTTCGCCGTTGGACCTGGGTGAAACTGCGCCGTGCTCAGTGGTCGGGTCACTCGCCGGTGCGCGGCTAAGTGGTCAGTAACCACCCCTCTGATTATTGGTCCGTGGCAACGTTGCTGGTCCAGCCGTCCGCTGCCTTTGAGCACTCATTCTCGAAATACATTTCCAGCCACACGTTCTTCGCCTGACGTGGAGAAATAGTCAACCTAAGTGCTCTATATCGAGTGCACCAGGCCCGAGTAGAAATTCTGCTAGCCTGTCCGAGTTACGACCTAGTAACTGGCTCGCCCAATTAAGCTCATACGAACTGGCCAATGGTTGGCTCGCTATGAGCTAGTAATATTGTGAATGTTTTGTTGTGTTTGTTGTGACCAAGTGAGGTTATGTGACTACGTGTAGTACCATCGAGCGAATGACTCATGGCTGGCTAGCCATCTTGGGTTTCAGATGGCTTTGCAAAAGAAAATAATTCTCAAGTGGGAATGTCACCATGACCTAGCCAACACTAGCTAACTGCGGCCATGCACCCCCTGGCATTGCCCAGCCGATCTTGGTCACAAATGACCAATTGTGATTATGTGACTACGTGTAGTTTCATCGAACGATTGGCTCATGGCTGGCTACGCAGCTTGAGTTACAGATCGCGTTGGGAATGAAAAAAATCCTCAAGTCGGTATCTCGCGATGATCTAGCCAACACTTGCCAACTGCCGCCGCGCTAACCGGAATAAATGATCGGACAAATACCAGTTGAGGTTATGTAATTCTATGCGATTATACATTTGTTAATTCACCAATTCTTCGATAATCCAACATTGTGTAGTATAACAAATGTAGACGATACGAAAATTCAGAAATTGAACAAGTAGAACTGGCTCAGTGGACGACGTCACAACTCATCACCCAGAGGTCCGGGGATAAAAACCACGTCACGGCGTAAGCGTTTGACTGAGATAATTAAAAATTGAACCATTGATATATTTACAGCTCAAATATCATAACCGTAGTTAATTAACAACGAAGAATACCGTAAAAGGGTCCAATGATGTAAAGAATGTGCAAAAAAAACGGGAAAAAATATATATATGGCAGCAAATTTTGTTTTATCTAGTCGCTACCTATTTTTTATTCCCAGTCACTAGCTGAAAAAAACTAGGGCATGCCTAGGTCAGAAATATTATACAGCCGTGAGATATTAATTTCTATCTAGTCACCATCTAATTTTTTGTATTCAGCCACTAGAGGACCAAAGCGTTACAAGGCTCGGTAGTCAATAGCTAAAATGGCTAGCCACTGGCGATTTGAAACATAACTTTGCTAGCTCGTGGCTAGGTGGTGATGCGTTACGTTTTCCACTCGGGGGCATGCAAGCCCTGTTGGAGCGTGTGTCCCATACGTGGCGTCTGCGTTGGCCACTTTTAGTCCGGGACATTTTCGTTCCGGGGGCGACAAATAACTCCCTTTGATTGTCCTGCCCTTTGTGCATCTCTCTCTCTTGGACACTCTCTTGTGCCTGAATGATTCACTCGAAGGAGAGTTAGGTCAAATGGGGCATGCTTTTACTCTCCGGACTCTTTTCCCTTTGCATCCCAGTTGGCCCTCTGTATAACATGCCCAGCATATCAAGTTTCTGGCGTTTATGCTGCGCTCTCCAACTTTCCTCTCAGTCGCATTATCTTCCGCTCTCTCTCTCTCTCTCTCTTTCGTTTTCGTCGAGATTCTGGCACAGTCCTTTCTCTTCCTCTCCAACGTTTCCTTCACTATCCACCCGGACCAAAAGACCGTGACTAACCCTTGCACGAATTTACCCGTTCAATCTTCGAATGGGAACGTTTCCCTGCTCGTTCAACCGAACACGGATTCTCCTCTTGTCCGACTGACCCGGCGATCAGTGAGCTGTTCGGGTACGCGACCACCGATCAGGAAGAATTTGCTCGAAGGAGCTTTGAAAACAAAAGAAACTGCAAAATCCTATCCGATGGTGGTCCCTGAGAAAGCGTTTAAGCGTGTATAATTATGCTCGGGGAAACTAGACGAGAAAAATGTTAAGAGAAAGCATATTATCCAGGGAAGTGTTCTTCGATTTACTTGGAAATTTACCATAAAAGAAGTAGTTAATATTAGGCGTCGGCGCACGGAAGCCCTCATGAAAATTAATTCGAATTGTAAATTGACCACCGACGTAAATTGATATTATTGGCGACTAAATATTATTTTCGATGAGTAAAAAGACGACTACATATGAAATTATCTGTTCTGTAGATATAAATAAGCGAAAAATCTTTTTTTTAATATTTGTGTTCATTTATATATACAGCAAATATTTATGAGACATTTTTTAGAACTTTATATTTACTTACATAGAAACGCACATACATAACCAAAAAACTTTCCAAAAATATATGTATTGGTATATATATATATATATATATATATATATATATATATATATATATATATATATATAATTGTAACGTTGCGTCACGAATATCGAGACTACCCGAGAACGGTATGGTAAACGAGCTGGCGCAGCTCAGTGGTCAGAGCAGTCGACCGGCAATCGAAAGTTCCCGGGGTCGAATCCCGGCTCAGAAGCGCGCCATATTTTTTCTCGGATAGTTCTCTTGGAGTTTTGTTCGGGGGGATTACAGTATATATTTGCGAGTTTTTACATATCACCCTTCCCAATGGACCCCTTTCCTATCACTCCCTACTCGATCTTGGCTAATCTAACCTAACTTTCGTTGCGCCCACAGCCGTCTTAAGCTACACTATATCCGACGTACCGTGGGTACCCCATATATATGGTGACTCCATATTCTTTTGATTCTCTGGTGCACAGACTTTTCACTCAGGTATCTAAACCAAGGTCTCAGAAGCATCGGCCTTTCGGCCACTGGTTGATGTGCCAGCCGGTGCACGGCTAAGCGCCCAGCGCTCCGAGTATCGGCCATGCACAACGCTGCTTAACCCATTGAACCATACATTTTTCTTTACGTGCACATTTTTTTGCACTCTCGTTATTGATGACACCCGCTACGTGGAAAATAAAAATTAATAGACATGTTTTAGTAGTTATTGAAGTTCTAGGAACCTTGAAATGCATTTACAACCGCCATATTTAATGAAAAAAAAAAACACTTTAGTATAGTCAAAATCTGAATTGAATTAGGTGTAATACCAGTGTTACACTATGCCGCAAAGGGTTGACTCGAAGGATCGTCGGAGCCGAAACCCGACTGCCCATCCACCAGTGTCCATTACCTTTTCGCAATTATATTTTTCCACATCTTGCTCTACATTTTAATGGTTTCGAACTGACTGCACGCCGCATTGCCGAGCCATTTTACAATTGCAGCTACGTCGTTTTATTCTTGCGTAATTTACGCATTTTTGCAACCAACAGCTAAAATATTATTGTTGGCAATTGTGTTTATGCGGTTGGCTGCGAGCGCAGATTAGCGGAGCAATTAGGTCGTGAACCTTCGTGTAATTGCAGCTATTAGAGTTACCATTGGTAAGGGACGATTTTGGGGGTCGAAATATATGTAGATGTAATAACAGCCCACGCGTTTATATATATATGTATCTACAGGGTGTCCTGTAATTAATGGATAATCCTGCAACTGTCCATAGGTCAGATCATGTCATGCTGGAATTTTAGTTTAGTAAAAGTCCCACTGTTTTCGACATTTTGGGCTTTATGATATTTAAAAAAAAATCTGCGTTTGGTTTTTCGCATGCCATTTCTACAAATGATATAAATCGACAATAACTGAACATTTTTTTGACACCGCAGGCTATCATAGTCAGATGTTCGAATTGGTTTGTATGAAAATATTGCATAAGATCTTTTTTCATAAAGTTTTCTCAACATTTAAGGTTAAAAAAATGACTTTTCTAGATAAAACAAATAACCAAGAGTATTTTTTTAAAAGCCGGGTGAATAAAAATGATTATTTGTAGAAATGGCATGCGAAAAACCAAAAGCAGATGATTTTTATCTCGAAAACCGTGGGACTTTTACTAAACTGAAATTTTAGCATATAGTAGGACATGATCTGACCTATCGACAGTTGCAGGATTATGCATTCATTACAGGGCACCCTGTATATACACAGCTGCGAATATATATATATATGTATATATATATATATATATATATATATATATATATATATATATATATATATATATATATATATATATATATATATATATATATATATATATATATTTATTTATTTATTTATTTATTTATCCGCAGCTCTGCGCAACACGAGACTTCTCGAAATATGTAAATGAACATGTTTCCTAGGTCATTTGAAATCCTCGGCGAATAATTTTGCCAAATGCAATGCGAGAACGAGCCTAGTAATGCGTATACATCGTGGCAGAAGTGCATTATACGGGCTCAGGCTGTAGTAGCTTTGCTCGCGACACACGTCGTGTGTATTCTAGCAGCCAATGTTATCTATAAGCGCACAGTTGAATAAACTTCTCGCACGGGTATGCGAAACGGTTCTACTGGCCTCCTCGTACGTGGCGAAACAGTTTTGGGATTATCCCGACCGTGTATCCTGAAATATTGTGGATATACGTGTCTATCGCCACTCATACGAGACGTTTCGTGCTCAATTGATCGCTGCTGACCAGTGTCTTGGAGCGCGTGATTTCCGAAATTTTACTCGAGGCCTCGCGATTCTTTTTTTTTTTATAAATGACCCACAAGTCATTTATGAAAAAAATCACTTTTTCGTTACGGGCAGAACGAATTGATTGAAAGCTTGGAAAACTATTTTTTTTAAATTTATGTAGGAATATACAAATGTTTGAAATATTATTTTTATGCAGTTAACAAAAGAAGTTTATTAACAACAATATGTTGGATTTTTCTCTCTGGTTATTTGTTTGGAATATTATTTTTGTGGAGTTAACAAAAGAAGATCACTAACGACCATATGTTGGATCTTTCTCCCTTGTTATTTATTTGCGAGGAAGCTCACTTCGAAAGATAATTGCGACAACAGAGATTCTTGATCAATTGGGGTGCTTACAACAACAAAAAAGTCAGAATAATTACTATATAGTAATTATTCGCATTTTTAGTAGATACTCGAAATTATGAATAATTATTATTTGTAGCTTCTATTGTTTTGCTTAACGAATGTTTGAGACATCATTTTTGTGGAGTTAACACAAGAAGCTTATTAACAACAACAGGTTGGATCTTTCCCCCATTTTATTTATTTGGAAAGTAGCTTATTTTGAAAAATAGTTTTGACAGCAGTGATTCTCGATCAATAAGGATATTTACAACAGCATAAAAGTCAGAGTAATTACCAGTAATAGTATTTATTCCCATTTTTCGTAGATACTCGGAATAATCAATAATTATTATTTGTGGCGTCTATTCTTTTGGTTAACAGGCTATTTTTTTTAATAAGAAAATAACAAAAAATCGAATATTTGTAAAAAAGCTACATTTTAAAATACCCAGAGATGATTAATTAGATTAATGATAGTAAAAATTCATGGAACGTTATATTTTTATTTTATTTAAAAAATATTTTTAACTTTATAGTTCCATCGGGCCGAACCCTTCCCCTTTTACGTGCCCGCCTTATTCCATTTCCGTTTTCCCCCGGAACGTTATATCATGCCCATGTCAATTGCTTCAACGATTGATCTTACGTCTATAAATATGCTCTCGAATAATTGTATCACATTTTGTCCACTGTAACGATTGATTCACATAACATTAAGGGGATGGAAAATGAATCCGTACTCTGGTAAGTCACTAAAAATAAATTCGACGAAGATCGATCATGCTTATTCGCAGGCTGATAGAAATATACACATCGAAAAGCAAGAATTACAGAAATCACGATCTTCAAATATCCGACTGCTTATTTCGCATTGGAATGCCCCGTATACGACGATGACCGGAAACAGTAATTCCCAGTCACGCAATAATTTTGGTTGGAGTATTTACAACGTGGTTAACGAGCTTCGAACAATTCGCATTTGGACCGAATACCAGTTAAACCTGACAGGTAAAACCATCGAGCATACACACGTACACATCTATACATATATATATATATATATACGTGCATCGTCGACAGTTTTGTCGGCTTCGAGAATCCTCGCGAGGTTGAAACACACATACATATACATGACTTCTTGTATGGCTCCTGCTTTGCCCAGTATTAATGGGCTTCCTCTCGGCTTAGAGGCGAACAACGGGAAAACCGATGACCCTCATCCCATATTTCACGCGATTCCTTCGAGAGACCGGAAGCGTTTCCTCGATTCCTTTTATCGCTGAAAAATATCCGCCCCCTGACTTATTGTAGATGGAAGATCGTGCAGTCATCGCTTTCCAAGGATTTAAAAAGCGCAATGAACAGTTCAACAATCAATCCAAGCAGAAACCATTTAACGTGTCCTCGGTTACGGGGTTTACGTACGAATAATGAAATAGCGAAGTTGCTGAAAGTTCTTTCTTCGAAAAAGTGACTTCGTGGAGATACGTTGCAATTAGAAATGCTTCGTTACTTGGGCGATAAATTCGTTTAGCAGTTTTCCTGAATCGTAAGGACGCCTAAGGTTTTTTTTTATTTTTTTCTCAACGAAATTAGGGTACATTGGTTGGTATTTCGTACTTTTATTTTTATTCGAAATCATTTACTACAATAAGAGTTTTCACATACGGATGTTGTGACGTCATGGCATTGATGGAATTCATGAAATGTGAAATGCAATGAAATGAATTCATAAAATGAAATATAATGAAATGAATTCATAAAATGAAATGCAATGAAATAAATTCATAAAATGAAATACAATGAAATGAATTCACAAAATGAATTGCAATTAAATAAATTCATGAAATGAAATACAATGAAATGAATTCATGCAATGAAATACGATGAAATGAATTCATGAAATGAAATACAATGAAATGAATTCATAAAATGAAATACAATGAAATGAATTCATGAAATGAAATACAATGAAATGAATTCATAAAATGAAATACAATGCAATTAATTCATGAAATGAAATACAATGAAATTAATTCATAACATGAAATACAATGAAATGATTCATAAAACGCAATAAAATAGAATCAAATAAACTGCATTGCTGCAATCGAATGACATTCGTACATGAAATGGAATGAAATAAAATGAAACGAGTTCATGAAATAAAATTAATTATTTAAGGCACTATTCTAGTCTCGAGGACTAAATTTTGGGCCTTTTTTTCGGAAAAAAATATATAGATATTTTTATTATCCATTTTTTACAGTCTTTTTATTAATGTTTCAAAAACTTATGAAAAAAAAGAAAAATTGAAAAGGGTATGGACCTCTAAATATGGCCGTGTAAAAAAGGGCGAGGTGATTGACATGATTCCAAAGCTTCGGATTCATCTGAAACAGAAATAAAACCAATTTTCTTGATTAATAAGAATGTCATTTTGGCAGGCACGATAGAGATTTTTTTTTAATGGCGACTCTCGAAAAAAATGTAATTCTTCGCCCTATTTTTTCCACAGTGTGAATTTTTTTAAATAGTGATAATGATTTCCCAATGCCCGAGGTAGGGACGATAAAAGGATATATACTAAAGGTCTATGCCAAATTTGAAGTCAATCGGTTAAATAGGACTCGAGATTTTGTGTAAACCAGGTTGAAAAAAGTAGTTTCGATAAAAACGCGCTTAGTGTTTTGAGTACAATTTCAGACAACCGCAACTATTTAAGCAGTATAGTGGTATATTATACTTACGTTATATGAATCAGCTATTCCTGCCTCGTAAAGTGTGCCGTCCTCGACCTCGAAATTATGATTTTCTGAAGCTCTCTCTGCCTGCCAGCAGTTCGAGCTTCCTTAGAAGCTTCTGTAGTTCGTAGCTCCGACCGGTTGATCCTATTCTGGTCTCGATTGTTGACGTAAATATTGGGAATTTCGAAATTTCGTTTTGAGGACATATTCTTTATCTATACTTTAAAAA
The DNA here is from genome assembly GCA_963210295.1 of Ophion ellenae. NCBI lineage: Eukaryota > Metazoa > Arthropoda > Insecta > Hymenoptera > Ichneumonidae > Ophion > Ophion ellenae. The sequence goes on along the minus strand of OY723396.1, from coordinate 23,617,443 downwards.
AAATTTAAAATCGATGTTTTTTCATTTCTAGCCTAGAATACTACTTTAAATGAAATAAATTAAAATGATACGAAATGAGTTTATGAAAAAAATGTAAGGAAAGGTTTTGCCTTGTTGGCCAAAAAATGTGCGATTTTTCACCAATTTTTCATGCGGAAAGTATAAAATATAGAATGATGATATTTGGTATGTTGACTAAGCAGTCTTTATTGAACATCAACATATTTTTTAAAGTTCGACAAAACATGGTGGTGGGAGTGGGTGGAGCCACGTATGTCGGTGCGCGGGCGATAACATTCTTCGCTTGCGAAAGTCCTTAGTTCCAGACAGGTAATTTGAAGCAAAAAAATCGAACATATTTTTACTTTGCACAATATTGCGTATAAGTTGACCTAGAATCGAGAAGAAAAATTGAAAAATTAAAAATAGGGATCGGAAGGAAGTTTGTTTTTTTTCCCAAAAATGTTCGCAGTTTTTTGCTCACTATTTTTTTATTTCTCCATTTTTCTTCTCGATTCTAGGTCAACTTATACACAATATTGTACAAAGTAAAAATCTGTTTCATTTTTGTGCTTCAGATCACTTGTCCGTGACTTAGGACTTCCGCACGCGAAGAATGTTATCCCCCTCGCACCGACATACGTGGCTCCTCCCACTCCCACCACCATGTTTGGTCAAACTTTAAAAAATATTTTGATGTTCAATAAAGACCGCTTAGTCAACATACCAAATATCAACATTCTATATTTAATATTTTTCGCATAAACAATTGGTGAAAAATCGAACATTTTTTGGCCCAACAAGGCAGAACCTTCCCTTAAATCGGAATAAAATGAAATGATATGAAATGGGTTTATGAAATGAGATGAAAGGATTTGAAATTCTTATCATCATGTTTATCCGGAGCCTACTAAAACCCGCGTTCACAGGAATTGATATATTTTTTTGACCCAATTTTGATTTTTTTTGCAAGATTTTCCAGAAAAATGCGAAATGGTACCGCGCCTTCTCATTTCCCCTACTGGCTTTTTATTCGTCGATATTACCCCTTGACCCTGGCGCAAGTGCGCGAGGACTCTATAAGAAAGGCAGCGAGGCTTCTCGAGGGAATTTTCTCTCTCGACCACCTTTTATCCGACCCCTTCGTCGCGGCCAAACCCTTGACCATTCAACGCGTCCAGACTCCCGTTTCCCTATTCACTTTCACCCCGCGAACGCACGTTTACCCTTGGCCATACGAGCGTCGCGTACACGTCATCTTTGTTCCTTGACCTGACCGGAAAAGTTCCGCCAGAGTGGGATGTGCCACTTTTGAAAAGCAACGAACCTTCTCTTTTCTGATATATAAAATATATCCCCATTTCTTTTTCCCGTTAATAAGTTGCGCAGGGTCGTAAAAAAACATCTGGCGCTTCGTTGGGCACCGGTAGAAATTGAAGAGCTCAATAAAAAATTCATATTAGAAAATGAGAAATTGAGATATTAAAGTATGCCTTTCGCGAAGGGCCGTATTTTGTGGGGGGCTAAGCAGGGCCCTTCTGAATTGTTGTTAAATTACACAGGCGTTCAATAAAAATAAGTCACAGTCAATTATCATATCCAACGATAAACCGGAACAAAAAATTTCCCGCAAACTTAGTAGATTTAGACATTTTTACATTTCTTTAAAAAGTCACGGCTACGAAAATTCTTTTGCCAGTCACATTTTTCTAAGTTTCATTATTAATATTTTCTTCAAACATTCGGCGACCCCCTGTTTTTGTTGTCTTTACGGAATCTTGAGAATTTCTTACCCGCGTTGAGCAGTTTATATCAGGCGTATATGTTCATTAAGGGGTTACCCCCACTTGCGATTTTGAAAAACCGATTTTTTTATTGCATTTTTTTAAAGTATAAGTATCTGAGAATATGTCCTGAAAATTTCAAGTCGATCCGAACAAAATTGACTGAGATATGAGCGTTGAAAGAGAAGAATCCGCGTTGAAAGAGAAACTTTAAACGCGTTTTTTCTCAAAATGGCATTTCTGAAGTCGGTGACCAAGATTACTCGAACACTAATGAACCGATCTTCTTGAAATTTTGCAGGCTTATTTGATACATAAAAATGTAGTCTTTAATCGTTCGATTTTTTTTTTTCGAAAAAAATGGCCGTTTTATAGCCAAAAAACGGCCGTTTTTTTTCGTTGAAATCGAACCATTAACTTTGACTGTTCGCCATTTTGTGAAAAATGAATATTTTTTAAAGTCCTTCGATTAAAGACTAGTTTATACTTACATTTGACTAAATCCATCCGCATTTTTTTTTCAGATGATCCACTTCACCGCAATGTTGGTCACCGCAAACCGTGTATATAAAAACATTATTTCATTGACGGCCATTTGCCACTAAACAATGTAATATTTTTCAATAAAAAAATTACTGAAAGTTCTTCAAGATGTGTTCTTTAAGATGGTATATTGATCGATTAAAAAAGTTTTGTAGTTTTCTTTTAAAAAATTCATGAAAAAGGCCTTTTTTGCGCTAGAAGTGGGGGTAACGCCTTAAGTGTATAAATTATTAGATAGAAATGTGGCCAGCGTGTCATCTCCATAAAATTATGTATAAATGAGACGATTTTTCGAGTCGTAATTTTTCGTTAAAAATTCGGCAACATGGCTTGATTATAGACGAAAATCAGTTAATTGTATGTTTGGGTTAGTTTGGGTTTGTTGGGTCGTGAAAGGAATACCTTGAAGAAGAGAAAAGGATTTTCGTTGCATTCCGACTGTGTGGATATCGAAGAAATCGGTCGGGCGGTCGTAAAATGTTAGGATTTTAGAAAAAAGTCGTGGTAATTTTACCGTAAATTGTGCAAGAATTTATGATCGTTCACAGATAGATTGTTGTGCTGAAAAACAAAATAAAAAATATTGGATATATATATAAAATACAAAATGTTCGGAACCAATTTGACAGGTCCATAACCTTCGTACGCGAGTCAATTCAAAAACTTTTTATGTAAGATACAAGCCGTATAATTTTTCGACGAAGTATAGCAGGTACCGACTCTGCAATATTTTTTATTTTTTAAATTTTGTTTTTCCGTCCAACAATCGATCTATCAACGATCATGAATTTTTATATATATATATATATATATATATATATATATATATATATACTGACATATACTATGTAATAGGGAGAGGAATCTTATTTCCGGTTCTGGAGGGAATCACCAAGCCCGATTTCATTTAAAGTCGCGAATAAGGTATCGACAGGTTACAGAAGAGATATCTCCACTCGGAAGGAGCTCCTCGTGCTCTTGCTTGCCTCGTTCTCTCACACCGAATTCACTATCGACATTCTGATGGTTTGATATTACGAAACTTCGGTGACTTGCGGGCGCGTTTCGTTCTCGTTACTCGACGAGACTGACGCGCATTTATCTCAGATCGGAATATTTTCGTATACGAAAATACGTGTTATATATATTGGCTCAGCGATGAGAATTATACTTTTTCGCCGTACCTAAATAATTCGTAAATAATTTTTTTAATGCATGAAACGTAAGATCAAATCATGAGAATTAAATTTTGGGTGGAAAGAGTTTAGTTGAACAAACTAAGAATCAATTTCGTAAAAATAATTGATCGGAAGTTAAAAACGATCAGTACTTGATGGCAAGTAATTAGTGAATTAGTAATGAGGAAATTATACTCGAGAAATATTCGATACCAAATATTCGATGCCGTGAGAAAGGTAAGAATCTCGTGACTGGCAGCGTGTGATGCTGGCCAGCGCGCACCACCGAGATTGAACATTGACGAAAATTTTCAATATTGCAGGAGATATTTGCGGAATTTGTATTAGCGTAGCACGCAAGAATTCGTCGTTGCTTCGAGGGCCTGGGTTTGAGGAAAAAAGAGCAGTGCGACAGCGGGCGCGGAGGTCGAAGGGGCAAGGAGAGAATCGCGTTGGTGATATGTGACAGTCTAGTGCGACAAGTCAAGGAATTCAAAGTCAAGGTAGCAGAGTCCCGAGGAATTCGTTTCAAGGTTTTCGAGGTGTATAGTAGCTGTGAGCGAAAAAAAGAAAGATTTGACGTCAATTTTGAAATTTGTCTAGACGATGTTATACGTTCGGCATCATTTACAGGCAACTGTGTAGCCTTTTGCTGGCATGATCTTGACGGAGCTTGAAATTTAGGAATATTAAAATTAGGGGTTTTAAACCGTCGGCTTATTCGAAGTTCGGAATTTCAACCCGGCCCTCATTTCATGATCATGACAGCGAAAGTCTACACAGTTGACTGTAAATGTTGTAGAACGTATAACATTGTCTAGACAAATTTCCAAATTGACGCAAAATCACTTCATAATAAAGGAAAAAAAAATCTCAAAGTAATTGGTCGTACATTGAAAATTTAGAAATGAAAAAAAATTATCAAAGACCGTTGGGTGGAGGATTTGATGATACTTTGACTAAATTTTGATGGTACTTGGTTTCAGATAATTTCTAGCTGAGATACAGTGAACACCGCAAATCGTGTTTTTCCAAAGGCGTTCTCGGAAAAGCTTTGTCACCGGCTTGTTTGTGGATATTTTCGCGTACAAATTTAACGGAATGTTCTTGAAATGGCACTTAACAATGTGCAAAAGGTTTCAATAAATTTACTCTATCCATATAGATGAAAAAAATTCGCAAAATTGTGTTTTTTTTCGCTGAAACCCCTACCCTCCCCTTAAAACTTCCATAGCCGATTGATTTTGACGGTGTGCCGATTTTCGGAGTTTTGGCCGTTCGTGTAAAAGTCTTGCCGAGTTTTGATCGTTCGGGGTAATATTCTATCGGAATTTTGAGCGCTCCTATCATTTAAATTTCGGAATTTCAACCTGGCCCTAACTTGAATTTCGGAATATTAAAATTCGGAATTTTAATCCGGCGGAGCATTCAAAGTTCGGAATTTTAACCCGGCTCCGATAGTTCCCAAAGAGCACCGTGCTTTGATATTACTTGGATTAGTTATGAATATTTTTACGAAGGCGTAAATGGCGCGGGAGTGAAGAGAGGACGACGACAGAAGAAAAACGCATCTCCGATGCAATAGCACGGAATCGCCGGTCATTGTTCAAGCACGAACGTTGACAATGAGTGAATTCAAGAGAAAAAAACGACGGCTAATGCTCATTTATCGAAACAAATCTTTTCACGGTCGCACGTGTCGCGGCAATCGTTTCTTCTCTTTTGCGCGTTTCTTAGGAATGGAAAAAACATCTTCCGGCAGTCGACAACATTATGTAAAATGATGTAAAAAACACTTTTTTCGCCTCCTCGTTGAACGCATACATTGTTAACAAGCTGATGAAAGAAATTTATCATTACTGCTATTAAAAAATCACGCGCCCTCGACCTATTTTATGTAGGGTAATTCCGGGGGAGTTGACGATATAGTACAGTCGTGCTGTATATTGGAATCGGAAAAAAATTATGAGACGACGAGTTTTTTAACAGATGGTTTTGTAAGTGCCGCAGGTGCTAAGTCCATGTTCGCCCAAAAATCGGAGTGTAGGGTTTTTTTAGGGGATGATCGGGGATGGAGGTCGATTAATGCCAAACTACAACCTCCACGAGATCGGCGCCGGAAGAGAAAATGTTCAGAAAAATCCAGGCTTTATTTTTGTCCTCAACGCCGAATCCATGGAAGTTCATTTTGGGGGTGAAAAAGTGCGGTGAAATTTTGAAAAATCAGTTTTAATTCGATAACTCTTTAGGAAAAAATTAATAATTTTTTTTCAAATAGGAACGTCGCAGCCCTTGGAAAGACGCGTCGATAGAGTATTTGATCATACCTCCCCGATAATATCTTCACTCCCAACAAAATTGTAGAATTATAAAAAAAATGGTTTATTGAATAGCTAAAAAACAATAGTTTTTCGGGGAAGGTTAAAAGGTACGAAATGTAAAGTATAAGTTTCTCTGTATTTTCGTTTCTATGGACCACCCTTGAGTTTTGCTTTTTCCAATCCCCTTCGGGAGTTGAAAATTCAAAACGAAATTCTGGGAAAACTATCGACCGAAAATAAAGAGACACGAGTTTGGCGCTGTGGACAAAAATGTAGCTGACGGTTCAGGCTACAAATTGTTCCATGGCGGTGAATTCGTGTGGTCAATAGTTTTCCCAGAATTTCGTTTTTATTTTTCAACCCCCGAGAGGGGTTTGAAAATCAAAATTCAAGGGCGGTCCATAGCAACGAAAATATAGAGAAAATTATTCTCTACATTTCATACATTTTAACTACACGCGAAAAATCGATTGTTTTTGAGTTATTCAATAAACCATTTTTTTTTTTTGGTATTTGGACAATATTTTTAAGGGTGAAGATATTATCGGAGATTGGTGGTTAAATACTCGATCGACGTGTCTTTTTAAGGGCTACAATGTTCCCATTCAAACAAAAAATGTCCGAATTTTTCCTAAAGAGTCATTGAATTAAAACCGATTTTCCAAAATGTCACCCCATGTTTTCACCCCCAAAACGAACTTCCGAGACTTCGGCGCTAGGGACAAAACTAAAGCCCGGATTTTTCTTAATATTTTGTCCCGTGGCGCCGACCTCATAGGGGTTGTAGTTTGGAATAAATCAACCCCCACCCCCGCCTATCCCCTTTAAAAAACCCCGCACCCCGATTTTTAGGCAAACTTAGATTTAGCACAAAATGTCCTAAAAAATGGTAGGACTGCGCTGTTGATGACATCGCGGGAAAGCGAACGGTCTTAGATTCAGTATGTTAATGCCTATAGCGCATACCATACGATTTTTGCTATATGCAAAAATAACAAAATGGTGAAGATTTTTCGAAAAAACCAAAAAAAACCGTGTTTTTCACCGTTGTTGGCAAAAAAATTAATATCAAAATTTAAAAAATCCTTTATAAGCGCTATAGCTATAGTTGTAAAGAATATGTGGTTAACATTTCATAAGGATCGGTTCAGTAGTTTCGAAGATTTTATCAACAAGCCGTCGAAAAACGTTGTTTTGAGAAAAACGCGTTTAAAGTGTGTTTCGGTTAGATAAATACATCGTTTTTAATTTCATGAATTTCGAAAGTGTATTTATTAAGTGTAACAACTTTTATATCAATATCTATAATATAAACCTATCAAAAAAAATCATGAAAGTAGTCTTTTTTTAGCGTCTAAAGTGAGAAGAACCCTTAAGTGTCCGCCTTCGATTTCAATGGGTAAAACCACCCCTAAAAGAAAGGCGTGTCGAGATCTTTTTGCAGTTTCACTCACAAGCAGTCCACCGATCTGAGTGAAACAAAAACCAATATTCTTCCAATGCAAAGCGATAAAGAATCCACTATAGAAGCATTGCAAAAATGAAAGGGTGACACGCCTTCGAAGGGTGGTTTTCCCCTCTTAAAACCGTTTTTCCGCCGATCAAAAAATACGCGTCTCAAAGTTTTCAATGCATTATCACACATATGAGTTTCGAAAAAATCAAAGGCTGTCACTTGAGTGATGTTCCTTGCACGTGTAAAAATGGATATTCGATGCTGGACCATATCAGTGCTTCAGGGAACATCTGGAATCGCAGTAGTGCAGACAGATCCGCCAAAGTGCCATGTCGTCCCGACTGGTTCTGCTTGCACAGTTCCGGGTCATGTTACTTTCCTCATACACATATCGCGTATTGCAGTACATGCAGCGCTGATTCAGAATCTGTGTATTCGTAAAACAGTGCATCGAGGTTAGACTAGCACGTATCGAGGGTAGGAAATCGTATATACGTTGTACGTTCTCGTCCGGGTTCAACGTTGACTCGGTTCTCCTCGCCTCCTTATCAGTGAAACACCTGTTTCCATGAGATTACAGGTATACCATGAGCCCACGTATAATCCACCCGCTGGGCCACTTACCCTCTTGACTTCCCTAGAGCTGCCTGTGTTTAACATTTCTCTTCTCTTTTCCCGTCTCCGTTCTTCTTCCTTTCTCTGCCTCTTTGTCTTCTTGACTCGCCTCGGTCTTCACTCTGTACACTTTGCCGTTAATCTACAATTGAACGAAGAGTTCTCCCGGCTTTTCCACTTCGCGCTGGCGGAAATAAATTTTTTCTTCTTCTGTTGTTGCCACTGCTTGAACGTTCCGTGCTCATTCCGCATCATTCGTCGATCGGAAAGACAAATAGGGTCAAAAGTCGAGAGCTTCAGCATCTGGAATTGTATTTTTGAGCTGAACACGTGGTTGGATTGAGGTATCGTTGTGCGGTAGGGAAAATGTTAACACGAATGAACCACGAGGCAAATGCAACCCAACAGATGAGACAGCCGATGAAGACAAAGTCAAGTGATTTTTGCATGATGGACCAACGAATGGGCCAGACTCTGGATGGTAGCTGAGGAGTCGGAAACGTCCAAGTGACAAGAGTTGGGTAAAAGGGATAAGATCGTAAGAGCCCGCCAGGTGATATAATGGAGTTTTTTCATTGATGATCTGCAGCCCACCAGGTGATATAATGGAGTTCTCATTGATGATCTGCAGTCGACCAGGTGATACAATGGAGTTTTTTCATTGATGATTCATTAGATCCGATTGAACATAGGGTGAACCTCGTTACTGACGAACAAGTTCATGCTTCCTGGAATGGTCTTTGCGCACACATGACAGAGTTTCTCGAGTCGAAATGGCGAGCAGATCAAACAGTGGAACGTTTTTATAGGGTAGAACAGTTTTACTGGGATCTTCTTTTCTATTCGTTCCGATATTCCAACGGGGAAGATTTTTTCTTGAGAAACTTGGCACTTGTACGCTTCAACTCTACTATTTACTTATCTCACGGTGTTGGCGGGGTTCGTGGAACGGGGGTTGCGCACTTCCTCGATCTTGCAGCCCCGACACTTGGCAAAACTCTAGTATCCATTTTAAAGTCCAAAGTACCGAAGTGGTTTGCTATGGAGATCGCTAGCGCCATCGCCAACGAGTTTAAGGCTCAACTCAACCTTTTCTTGGCCCGAAGAAATCCTAGTTATTCGCTTTCAACCTCTCCCCTCGCTCTCTCGCGTTTCTTATTCTTAAGAATACTTTGTTTCGGCAAGGCTAACATTCAGTAGACCAACATTTTCAAGTGCCGTTAATAGGAAGAGACTTTGAACGCACTTTATATGCGAATGGAAAAAATATATGGTATAAATCTCAATGACTCGTCATTCTTTTCGAGATATTATTTTTTCGAATAAATGGTATTGCGGGAATAATTTGGAATCATATATACCTGCGATCTCTGCATTCGACTTAGCTCAGGAATTAAATCCGGATTTGTGGCGCCATGCCAAATTCTAGTAGGTTTCATTAGCTCGTTGATAACTTTTTTGGGTTAACGTTTTCATGAGTAGGGCTCTTCATTTTTATTCCCGCATTGCCAGGGGCGGTAAAATTTCCTTTCATCAACAGAATTGTACGACCTGCCATTGACCTTAAATTAAACTAAACAAAGGCTAATCATTTCCTATTGCAATATCGCGTACAAAATGGCTGAAATTTACGGAATTTGGGATCTTATCGAATTTTGTTTTTGACAGAATCACTGAAATGTCACTCTCCAAATCTTTGATTGATCGTCTACACTGTTTTCATAAAATTTACAATTGAAAAGAAAAAAACAATTTAACATAGTTAAACAGTTTAACATAGGGATATGACTACGCTCATTGCTCAATGGCAGTTTTTCGCACGAAATAGCGTGACAATATGTTTAAGATATTGGGAAAAACGGTCCACATCACTCACAAGAAAAGGTGGCGAGGTTGAACTCTCCGATTTCGACGAAATTTGGCATGTTTGTAGAATGGGTTAAAATAGGCGACACGTATTTTTTTATATCTGCGCAACCCGATTTTTAAGGGGTGAAACGCGCCCTCGAAAATAGGGATGTTCTTCGTTTTTCGTCGATAACGTTTTAACGATATGAAATATAAAAAAAAAATCAAATTGCAACAACGTTTATTTTTCCGTGTACTATACATTGGAGATGAGAATGATGCAGATAACAACAAATTTCAAACGAAAAACACCCCTATTTTCGAGGGTGCGTTTCATCCCTTGAAAATCGGGTTCCGCAGATATAAAAAAATACGGGTCGCCTATTTTTACTCATTCTACAAACATGCTAAATTTCATCGAAATCGGAGAGTGCGACCTCGCACCTGTCCTTGTATTAAGGGGTTACCCCCACTTACGATTTTGAAAAAATCGATTTTTTTTATTGCATTTTTTTGAAGTATAAGTATCTGAGAATATGTCCTGAAAATTTCAAGTCGATCCGAACAAAATTGACTGAGATATGAGCGTTGAAAGAGAAGAATCCGTTGTGTAAACGACCGGCTAGTCTGCCGTCTGGCGCGCTCGACCCTCCCTCCGACCTTCAATGCATTGTTCGATGAAAAGGGTCGTATACCTGGCATTCACAACGTTCATATAATAGACTGGAATTTATAAAAACGGGCCCGGAATAGATGACTCTATGTAAGTTTACAAAAAAAAAATATTTTCTTTGTGTAAACTGAAATTGAAACTTTAAACGCGTTTTTCTCAAGATGGCATTTCTGAAGTCGGTGACCAAGATTACTCGAACACTAATGAACCGATCTTCTTGAAATTTTGCAGGCTTATTTAATACATAAAAATGTAGTCTTTAATCGTTCGATTTTTTTTTCGAAAAAAATGGCCGTTTCATAGCCAAAAAACGGCCGTTTTTTTTTCGTTAAAATCGAACCATTAACTTTGACTGTCCGCCATTTTGTGAAAAATGAATATTTTTTAAAATCCTTCGATTAAAGGCTAGTTTATACTTATATTTGACTAAATCCATCCGCATTTTTTTTTCAGATGATCCACTTCGCCGCAATGTTGGTCACCGCAAACCGTGTATATAAAAACATTATTTCATTGACGGCCATTTGCCACTAAACAATGTAATATTTTTCAATAAAAAAATTACTGAAAGTTCTTCAAGATGTTTTCTTTAAGATGGTATATTGATCGATTAAAAAAGTTTTGTAGTTTTCTTTAAAAAAATTCATGAAAAAGGCCTTTTTTTGCGCTACAAGTGGGGGTCACGCCTTAACACATCAGAATTTTTAAAGCGTCTAAACCAATCTGCATGTTGTTTCCGACAGAGCATGGTGGCCGTAAGTCTCAACAAGAATTCTGGGTGGTTCACCTGCACATTAAAAAAAATAGTGCGTAAAATTCCCCACAAACGCTTTTTTTTGGCACGAAATTTGACATGCCTAATATGATGAAAAAAAGTTGTTTACACTTCGGCGAAATGACGTACACTGAATTTCAAGCTTGTTTATAGTACTTCTTTATAGTTGCGTTACCATCTTGGACTCCACGCACGCAGCTCTGGTAACGCCATCTGTCGGAAAACAGCAAGAACTTATTCAACGTCCTGATAGAAAAAGTGTACACAATCGGTTCAAAATTTGGAGGGTGCACTCGATACATGACAAAGAATTTACCGTATGAATTTCAATCAAATGGTAACATTTCGTCAATTGTTCCGAAACTTCTTAAGGCCTTAGGCCACAGTTACGGGTATAAAATCATGAGCGAATTTAACATTTTTTGTATAAAAAGTGATTCACTCATAAAATTAATTGCACATCTATTTATTATGAATATCAAGCTGTTAGAAAATATATATTTTTTTCGATGTACCGACTACTCGAAACTTCTCGAAACAGCTTTTTTCCAATTGGCGTAAAAAATAACTTCAACAATTTTCACTCGATTTACTTTAAATAAAAAAGTTATGTTCTTAATTGCATTTCGCAGAGAAGTACGTACGGAATTTCTGATTAATCGAAAACTTTTCATTTTATGAGCAGTTTATGAGCAGTTATAATGAAATTTTTCACTGAAAATTCATTCCTTAAGTTCAAATATTGATCCAAATATCAATTGTTCTAGGTAAAAAATTGTGATGCTAAACGTCACGCCGCGGAGCACCTAGAAAAATATAACAAAAGAAAATATTAGTAGTCGGCCATTTTGTACATCGAAAAAAAATATATATATTCTCTAACAGCTTGATATTCATACAAAATAGATGCGTAATTAATTTTATGAGTGAATCACTTTTTCATACGAAAAAAAAAATTGTTAAATTCGCACATGATTTTATACCCGTTACTGTGGCCCAAGGTCTTAATAGAGACACGCTAGCGATCGTATGGATAAGGGGTTGAATCTAATTTTTCATCCTTACGTAGACAGTACATGCGTGGTCAACATGTGAGCACGTTCCGTTAGAAGAACCAGAGCACGTTGGTGGATTCGATGGTCCGTGTTTGGTTGCGGAACTGTACAATGCTCCGACTATTGGTGATCGATTGGAACTAGCCTGGTTGATGGTTCCCGAAGTCTTGGCGGGTGTGCTCGCTCGGCGGACGATGAAATTGTTCTGTCAGCAACCGTGAGCTCGAGGGTTTTAAAGTTCACTCGCTTTCTCTTCTGCTCTTCCTTGTTTTCTTATTACTATTCTCTGTCTCTCTCCGTTCTCTCTCTCTCTCTCTCTCTCTCTCTCTCTCTCTCTCTCTCTCTCTCTCTCCCTCTCGCCTTCGCACTCTCGGCTTCCCCTTTCAGCTTGGTTGGCTTATTAGGTTCTCGCCCGAGAGGGTTCCGCGCTTCTGTATCCCATATCGGCGAGTATGAAAGACGATCGATTCTCTCTTATAGCCACCGGCCCTTAATTACTCCTGGCGTTGCTTGGCCAAGACATCGACCTCGGCGTCCGAACGATTTCTCTCCTCGGCTCTTCCATCCATTTTCTTGCATCGCTCCTCAACACGATCCTCAGCGAAGCAACGTCAATCATAAACTCACCGATCTGAGCATCAAGCTTGCCCTGTCATGTTCGACGAGCATCCCAAAAGAGCGCGCTTACTGTTTCAAGCGTCACGAATGGCAGAGTAATCTCCATTGTTTCCGGAACAGATAGCTGAGTGACATTCGTTGTTGACAGTTCGGTTTGGCTAAGAGACATACTCAGTTGACAGGTGGAGCTGGATGATAGTCGTTCGTTGTTGACGGTGGGAGTTGCATGGGGGTCATTCGACTTTGACAGTTCCAATTGGCAGCGAGTCATCCGTTGTTGACAGTTCGGTTTGGCTAAGAGACATACTCAGTTGACAGCTCAAGCTGGATGATAGTCGTTCGTTGTTGACAGTGAGAGTTGCATGGGTGTCATTCAACTTTGACAGTTCCAATTGGCAGGGAGTCATCCGTTGTTGACAGTTCGGTTTGGCTAAGAGACATACTCAGTTGACAGCTCAATCTTGATGATAGTCATTCGTTGTTGACAGTGGGAGTTGCATAGGGATCATTCGACTTTGACAGTTCCAATTGACAGCGAGTCATCCGTTGTTAACAGTTCGGTTTGGCTAAGAGACATACTCAGTTGACAGCTCGAGCTGGATGATAGTCGTTCGTTGTTGACAGTGGGAATTGCATAGGGAGCATTCGACCTTGACAGTTCCAATTGGCAGCGAGTCATCCGTTGTTGACAGTTCGGTTTGGCTAAGAGACATACTCAGTTGACAGCTCAATCTGGATGATAGTCATTCGTTGTTGACAGTGGGAGTTGCGTAGGGATCATTCGACTTTGACAGTTCCAATTGGCAGCGAGTCATCCGTTGTTGACAGTTCGGTTTGACTAAGAGACACACTTAGTTGACAGCTCAATCTGGATGATAGTCATTCGTTGTTGACAGTGGGAGTTGCATAGGGATCATTCGACTTTGACAGTTCCAATTGACAGCGAGTCATCCGTTGTTGACAGTTGCAGTTGAACGGAAGACATTCATTGACAGTTCCAAGCCCCACACAGACTTTGCTATTCTCACTTACAATCGGCTGATCGACATTCGTTAACGACACCTTGTTGACATTTACAGTCAGTTGTCATTTTGTCCATTTGCCCGGAAATATCACTTTTGGAAACGGAAGGTATTTTGGAACAAGGCTGCTTCCTAATGCATTCGTTTGTACTTGCAAAGAAGACATTTTTCACATCGCTCTCATGGTAGATCGCTGGTTGCGACTCTATTTGACTACAAAATTGTCCCTCAGGCAAAACGTACCCCTTTGGCTCGTCGAGTCTTCTTCTACTGTTGGAGTGGAAAAGGACGAGAAATTGTCAGACACGCCTTTTATAGAGCTTTATGTGCATTTCATTTATGAACACGGACCAACACACAAATACACACACACACAGAGGGAGAGAGAGAGAGATATGTGTACTTCACAAGCAAGCGACAGAAGATGCACAGTCAAACGATGCAAAACAGCCGAATTGATATTTTCAGCCAACTGGATGCCTGTATGGTGAACTATCAGGTAAATTTGATTCTCCGCTTGGACGACACACTGAAGATTCCGATGCCTTGAGAGTTCCCGATTCGATAAGGCGAGCCTGCATGGCCAATGGGAACCTGCAGCTCCTTTTTCCATTGAGATAAACTCGTCTCGTATCAATTTTATACACAATACAAAATAGGTCATTGAGAATCAAATTTCATTACATTCCTATTCAGATGTGTCTATAAATCTATTTCTAATATTTTTCAATCCCAAACATCGTTGAAATCACTCTACATACAAACAACCATTGGAACGATTTCATAAAGACTTCTACTTTTTCGGATTCTTTCGAAAAGTGTCCGATGTTTGTTTAGATTTAAAAAAGGTATTTCCAGCGCTTGTGAATCTCGACCCTCTCGAATTTTCTACCCCTCCGCATGTCCAAGAGGATACTCCGAAACAGTCGGCCTCCTCTCTCTCGCACGTTTTATTCTTGAGGGTTGACCGAAGCGACAATTTTTTGCTCGCTTTTTTCACAGGGAGGGCTCATACCGTTGATCGAAGCACTTTTTTTTCTCGAGAAGGAGAGTCCAAGGACTCGCTATACGTTGTGGTCTGAGGGAAAATTCGGACCTTCGGAAAAATGCAATGGCGCTCTTTCCTCCTTGGAGGAGCTTCGAGCGCTTTCTCGTTGAACGAAGAAAAAAAAGCAAAACGAGGGAAACGACTGGCGAAAAAAATGAGAGGCGAAATAGGGCCACGAGGCAATGATACACGTGCTCAACTGACTCAGTTCATATATGTATATGTCACAATTTCTGGATTCTATAGATTGTCAGATCTAGCTGACGTCGTCTCGATACGTGTATGTATGGTGCCTTCAATTTCAGCCAGTCGATCATTATTCAACAACAATTCAAGTGTCTATTTAAATACATGCGTGAATTTTCCAATATGGCTAAAAAAATGTTAATATAACGAATTTCAAATGATTTTTGGTTAAATATTTGTAACAATTTTTGCTTAATATTTGCATGAATTTTTGGTAAATATTTGCATGAACTTTTGCTAAATATTTGCATGAACTTTTGCTAAATATTTGCATGAACTTTGGCTATATATTTGCATGAAGTTGTGCTATACATTCGTATAGAGGAATATTTACCAAAAAATAATGCGTGATTAAGAAAATCTTCATCGTAAAAAAACAACGAGGTGCTCCGAGGGTGAGATTAAAAAAAACTCCC